>JAVQJG010041975.1:0-26758 GCA_036024015.1 Craterocephalus amniculus | reverse complement strand
CATTTTCTCACTATGTTCCTCACAGTGGAAATTGACACCTGGAATCTCTTAGCAAGCTTTTCGTATCCTTCACCTAAACCATGATGTTGAACAATTTTTGTTTTCAGGTCGTCTGACAGTTGTTTTGAGGTTCCCATGTTGTTACTCTTCAGAGAGGATGCAAAGAGAAGAAAAACTTGAAATTAGCCACCTTAAATACCCCTTCTGATGATTGGCTTCACCTGTGTATGTAGCTCAAGGGTCAATGAGCTTACAAAACAAATTTTGTGCTCCAATAATTATTGTTAAAGGTATTCAAATCAACAAAACAACAAGGGTGCCCAAATTTATGCACCTGCATATTTCCATTTAAGTAATTATTGCACATTTTCTGTAAATCCGCTAAACTTCATTTCACTTCTCAAATATCGCTGCGTTTGTCTGCTATATGATATATTTAACTGAAATCGATGATCCAAACACCCAATGATTTATAAAGAAAAATCTTGAAAATGATCAGGGGTGCCCAAACTTTTGCATATGACTGTACATGTCTCACTAGAATCTAAGAAAATATTACAAGTAAGCCAAAACCAACAAAGCAAAGATATGACTATCAACATCATCAAAAACTACACATACTTGAAACAAGGCCACAAAGTCATAATCCTGGACAACTTCATAATAAAAAAACAAAACAAAGATAATATTAGTAAATACACAAGAGTGAAAACCAGCAAAAACAAGAAGGGAACAGCTGACAGGACTTTTAATGTTGGCAGGTTTGGTTACTGACTAACCACTTTTTTAAAGCAGACTTAAAAATCACAAACACATTGATCTCTCTAATATTTACTGGGACGGTATTTCAATCTCCAGAGGCTTTCACTGAAAGGGCTGACTGACCCAAGGCACTTTTCCTTAAAGGAACAACACAATCCCCTCTGGAGACCCACTGCAGGAATGTAAAACTCCAGTCTATGGAACGGAATTAACTTAATTTAACTGCTTTCATGTTTACACTGTTGAAAGACGAGTTTGAAGTAAAACCTGGATGTCCCTGAACGCTGTGTACAGAAAGCGGTGCTGTGATCACTAAGGTGACTGGCGGTGTGTTTGTATACGTCGAGACAATAGAGTAGAAGAGGAGTGTCTGGTGTCTGTCTGCTTATAAAAACCACATCCTGCCCTCCGTTGCCTGTCATTGGATGGTGTGAATTTCAACAGTCAAACAGGAGAGCCGTCGGGTGGAACTTGAGAAAGGGGCCCGACAACACACACATAAACATGTGGGGTTGCTCAGACGGGACTCTTGAGCAGGTTAGACTTGCAAACATTTTTATTTCCAAAAGACATAGAGAAAACTATATATTTGTAAAGCTAAGAAGAAGGTGGAGAAAGATTTGAAGGGGTCAGTGTAAGAGAAGTAGTAAAGCCACTGAAGAGAAAGTGTTGGGTTGTTAAGTACCTAATGTCAGTTTATAAAAAGTTTCCTCACAAATATTTGTCTCAACACTTTCGCTGTGTTCTGCTTCGCTGCCTCATTTAATGCTGGACTTAATGCTCGACAGTGGTGATGCACCGTTCAGCGTGTGCTTTGATACCTTAAAGCACATGTGACTGAGCCGTTTTATGCTCTTAAGATCTCTGACAGGAAATGGAAACTTGAATGATTATCAAGAATTATCTTGCAGAAGAATCAGCCCTCATGTTCTTGGTCAAGTCTGGTCAGAGATGGATTGTGATTGGACAAAAGAAAAAAAAACACACTCACACGCAGACGTAGAACTCAGAAAAACACCACGCTGCAGTTGTTTATCCCTAGACATGAATTTGTTGTCATGTGGTTGCCCAGCAGTTGCCCTCACTATGTAACCTCGCCTAAAATCTGAAACCACCAGGGATCAACAAGAAACGCAAACGAGTCTGAGGTCGGGTTTCTCCTCACTACACAGCGTGTTTGTGATTTCTCAATCTTTTTTTTTTCCATCGACATGTTGCTGCCGTTGTTGTTGTGTCGCTGGAAGCACATGGGTGTCAAGTGTTGTTGCTCTGGTGAGAATCTTCTGTAAAGGCCACAGACCAAGTGCTGGTTATCCATCTCTGTTTGACAGCGAGGACTAGACAACATTGATGTGATCAGTGTGTGATCCACACACAAGATTTGAATAAATAATTGTGAAACCAGAGAAGTTTTTTTTTTATATTACCATGAATAGAGCTAAAATCCTCAGAGTAAATATTTGTTACAGATGAGACAGGTGTTCACCTTGTTGTCCATAACCAGATGCTGATGTGTATGAGTTACTCCATCCAATATGTTAAGCATGTTTTAGACTCTGTAAATAAAGGGCTTCAGGATTGTTTTTGTGTGGTTTGAATGAAATAAAGAGGAAAACAAACCTCATAACAGTTAAAGTTGCAGAACTCTGTTAAATCTAAGGTATGAGTTCAGATAGACGGAAGTGAATGATGAATGAAAAGAGGGAAATAAGAGAGGTTACTAATAATCTGATCAACCACTTCTTCATCAAAAACACAGAGCTACTCTTTCGTATTAAAAGTAGCTGTATACATGTAGAATCTAATGCTTTTTATTGTGTGCAATGATATATCTATGAAAAACAAAATAATACCATGGCAGGATTAAAGATAAAGATAAGAAAAGATGGAAAATATTACATATTTGTAGTTAAGTTTATAGTATAGGTCATTCCTCTGAAATCAGTGAGTTATATTCAGTGACAGTTAGGTTAAGAGGCTATCTCATAATCCACGCTGCTGAACCGCAGGTATCCCTGATTTCTGGGTTTTGACCAGGATGAACAAGATGAAAGGTGTAGTATGTATGGAGGAATGTTCATTTCTCCCTTTGTAAAAACCGAAGAACCCCGTTTTATATAGGTGAATGGTTTGGCCTTCCTCTGGTCCATCTCCATGACTCTTATAATCCGCCGGACAGACTCGAACACGCTGCTGGTTTCGCGGATTGGGCCACGCGTGTCTCCTCCCCCTCAGCTGCAGGATTTACCGCAGCCTGCTGCAGACAAATGAAACACAACTACTGAGCAGATGGTAATGCACCTGCTCCCCAACTGCATGTATTAGCTGTGTCAGCGTCTTTACTCTTTCTATACATATAACTATCATAACCTCCGCTTTAGTTACACATCGGGATAAAGACGCTTTATATCGCGATGAGCGAAATCTTAAAGTACGACTTTACATCGGACTTTCTGCGTTTGAACAAACACCTGCGCAGCTGGGAGTGAGCACCTTTCGCGGTTCTTTAAGTAGCTTTTCAGCGTTTGCAGCCCGCTTCTGGTCCTGTCATCGCCTCCAGAGCAGCGATGCCTCCCGGTGTTGTGACCGCTCCGCGCGGCTCCTCGGCCGGCTGCTTCTGCGCGTGCTGCGGCGGGAAGATGAGACCCTATTTCACGGAGAACTCCGTCATCTCACAGGGGGAAATTTACCAGCTGTAAGTTTACTAACAGCATCCTTTCTGCAGCCCCACTTTTTCGTGTGCATGTGGGTTTATTTGAATGTGAGCATTATGTTTTCATGACGATGCTCCTCATCTGTGTCACGCCCGTTCATGCTGGCATTTATCTTTGTTCCCACTCTGACATTTCTAAGGCTTGGGATTTTCCTGTGATGATTAAATGGGAAGGAAATGACAGCACAGTAGCAGCTGGCTGCAGGAGGGTTTCCTTCCCTGTGCTCCAAAAGAAATCTGTCTTCCACATGCCTCACCTGCACACACACATACACACACACACACACACTCCTCTCTCTTGCTGAGATAGAGCTGCAACTTCTGGGGGTCACAAGCAAGCAGGGCACGCAATGTACCCTAGACAATTCACAGCATGCAGACTGATGGTTGAGTAAATGCTGAGTAAAATAGTGGAATTTATATTCAGTTAATCAGTTTGATCAAGTAAAACGATATGTGATTTGTTGTATTTTTCATTATTGGCACTTGTACAACATGTAGTGTTTGAGCGAGAGTTTGTGTGCAGACCTGGTTGGGCATTAATATGTCTTAAGCTGGGATAGCTTTCTGCGAAACCAAAGGACCCATTTAAAAGTTGATCTGTCTGTTTTTCACTTTGAAAAATAGCACGTGTCTAGTCTGTCCAGTTTGACTGATGCCCGTGCTTCTAATCAGTGTTTCTAATCCCTGCTGATTCCTCCTGCTTTGCCTGCGGATGGTGCAAAGACTGTTTTTACTAGAAAATGAAGGGTTTAACTAGAAGACAGCTGCACTTGCCAGATTAAGATCAGTTTTGTGTTTTGGTGTATGTCATACTGCCACAGTTCAAGTGGCTGTAAGATTTGGGTCACATTTCGTAGATTTGTAACATCTAGAGGGGAGTATTTCTGTACTGTATATGTACAACTATAAGGGGACTGCTTTCTGGTCCACTGGTCCTTTGACTTTGGGCCTTTCCTCCTTCATCTTCGCAGCAGATGCAGACATTTTCATACTTCCTTACCCTTGGTAAGGGCGGTCAATAATTGCCACCGGTGAAGAGTGACAAGGTATAAACAGTCAGTAGTCACTGGTTTTAGGGATGAATTGTCTTTTTAAACTTTTGACCAGGAAGTCTTTTGAAATATGACCAAAAATCCGGCGTCATAATGACTTTTCTTCATGTTCAAACAACGTCAGACAATGTCTCAATCCAAGGAATGCATTGGGCATGTTAAGTCTATTACACAATGCTATTATTGAACGAGCAGTGACCCAGTGCAGCTTAGCTGTAGCTGCCAAGTCCATGTTAGGTAGCTGTGCAGTTCTGTGCCAGAGAGTTTGGATGACTGAGGCAAAGCCTGTGGAGTTCCAGCTGTGTCTTGTACAGGCGTGAAGGCTGCCGGTTTCAGGAGGGAGATAATTGCTTGTGAAATGGCAGAGCAATTTCTCTTTTGACTCTGTAAGCCAGTCCATCCTTGTTTGTTGTGCCTTTGTCTGTTTTATGAACATGTCTAGTTCAGTTAAGCCATCATGTAATTGGAAGCAGCTGGTTTTTGCTGCACACTGTACTGTTAAAACGCCTTGATCTTGTCAGCCTTTCCTGCGTTATTGCGCATCAGATAGTTTGTTCAGGAGGTCTTGGGTATTTGTTTTTTAAAATAAAACTTAAAATGTAATAATCATTTTCAAAACATTAGGATGGCGCAGTCTTTTACAACTCTTGTTTCATGTTCAATCACAGGATTTTCTTCTTAATGAACTGAAAAATAAAAGATGATGCAGAGTATAAACTAAATAAAAATTACTATGGTTTTAAATTCTTACACACAAAGCTAATGTCTTCATATTGCTTGCATTGTTTACTTGAGGGTAAAGCATATTGTTGTAGGGTGTCCCGATCCGATACCAGTATCGGTGCCGATACCATCAAAAAAACACGGATCGGAAAGTATCGGCCTGCATTGAAATATGCCGATACCAGGTGATCAACATTTTCTATCCAGCCCTTTTACCTCATTACCCTTTACGAGATCTCCCGAGTACATTTTCTACAGGGTTTACTCGGGTTGGTTTTATTTAAAACAGAAATGTGCTGTGTGTTACGAAAAGTCTTTAAATTTATTCTAAATTAACTCATTGTTTAATAATTAATGACTACATTTTTTTCTCACACCTTCTGTTGTGGACTTAATCAGTTACACCGTAAGGTTTTGAGTTGAGGTTTGATACAATATTTTGCTCATAACAAAATGTAAGTATCTGGTATCTGCCGATGATCAACCTATGTATCGGTATCGGAAGTAAAAAAGTGGTATCGGGACAGCCCTAATTTGTTGTTTTACCTTTAGTATTGCATTAATGTTACACAAACAATTTGACCTGTAGATCGAACAAGTCTTACATGTTTTCGTGTGTTTTGTTCTGGCAGATTGCATCTGGCTTAACTCCCATTCAAACAGATTTCTCAAATCTTGCCCACATCAACCAATTCCAACTGGTTTTCTTGAATGGGGAGAGTTTAATAGGGGAAAACTGCTGTCCAGTGGTGTTCAAAAAGCCATTTTGGAAACGTCGTTTTGCAAATTATCAGATGCTCAATTTGTGCGACAATGAGAGGCAAAGAGTCACACTGCACCAGAGAAATGACTGAAATACTGGACACATTTTCAGACTCTATCTTTTTGGCAGATTTATTCGGTTTTGGTTGAGTCTGAGTGAAATTCAGCCTGTCTAAATGCTGTAAAAACACAAGCCAATTAAAGCCACTAAGCTTTTCCAGAGGGAATTCTATGCTGCATGTGTGGGTGGTTTTACTCACCTGAGTTTTCTCTCCTTTTTCTGTGTCTGTGCAGCATCAGTGAAAGTTTCCTGACAGTTAAAGGAGCTGCTCTCTTCTTACCTCGAGGAAATGGCTCCTCCCCTTCCTCTGCCTCTCGCTTCTCCCAGTTGCGGAGCAAACATGCAGGTGAGGCCAAAGGTTTTCCTCGGCAGCCGCCGCCGGTTTCTTTCCATCGGTAAATTGATTTGCCTGACCTTCCTGAGCAGCTGTACTAATCAGAAGTTGCTTCTCTCATCTAACCAGGAGACATCCAGCAGCATCTGCAAACCATGTTCACTCTCCTCAGACCAGAGGACAACATCAAGCTGGTGGGTGCAAGTATGAATGAGAAATGAGCTCTTAGGTTGTTGGAGACGTCTTGAATGATCAGCCCTGTGTTTGCTTCTGCAGGCGGTCCGTTTGGAGAGCGCCCACGCTCAAGTGACCCGCTACATGGTGGTGGTGTCAACCAACGGTCGCCAGGACACGGAGGAGAGCGTGGTGCTGGGGATGGATTTCAGCCCAGTAGACGGGTGAGATAGGAAGGCACATAAACCCGTGTGTGCGTGCCAGCTGTGATCGTGTGCTTAAGGTTGTGACGCTGAGCTTTCTTCTCCCTCCAGCTCGTGTTCTGTAGGACTGGTTTTGCCTTTATGGAGTGACACCTTAATTCACCTGGATGGAGATGGGTAAGAGCTGTTCCAGTCTTCCAGCACTCACTTTGCACCAGTTTGTAAAGATGGCTGACGGTTATCCTTCTATTTTCCCCTCTTTTCTCTGCGCTCTTCTCCTCTCAGGGGTTTCAGTGTGTCCACCGATAACAGAGTGCATGTATTCAAGCCTGTTTCTGTGCAAGCCATGTGGTGAGTCACTGCATAAGTCACAATTTGTGTCTAATTTGAACCGTTTGTTTATAAGTCTTCAGTCGTTTTCCTGTGTTTTGATGAGATTTTTTCTGTCTTAACTTATTCACAGGTCGGCCCTGCAGTCACTCCACAAAGCTTGCGAAGTGTCTCGTTGTAACAACTACTTCCCAGGCAGCTTGTTCCTCACTTGGGTCAGCTACTATCAAAGCAGGGTTTGCTCCGACCAGGCGCGCATCAACGAGTGGAACGCCATGCAGGACGTGCAGTCGCACCGAGCCGACTCGCCCGTGCTCTTCTCTGACGTGTAAGTATCCGCGCGAGATGAATTTTATTTTTGGTTTATCATTGAAGGTGTGCAGATTTTGGACAATGTTTGTTAACTTATTTGGCTCGACGTGTTTGTTTTTCATTGTTTCTGCAGACCGACAGAGAGGGAGCTGACAGAGCGACAAATCAAAACCAGCTTGAGGGAAATCATGATGCAGAAAGATCTTGAGAACGTCACCTGCAAAGAGGTGAGCGAATGTTTTCATGCAGGCTGAAGGGTTTTTTGATTGCATTTGGTTCCAGACGGGGAAGAAAATGTTCTATTTTTCTTGTCTTCACTTTGGTTTTGTGTGATCGTCTGTTCTCCGGCTGTCTTGCAGATCCGGACAGAACTGGAAATGCACATGACCTGCAACCTGCGCGAGTTCAAGGAATTCATCGACAATGAGATGATTATCATCTTGGGCCAGATGGACAGTCCTACGGAGATCTTTGACCACGTCTTCTTGGTGGGTTGACAATAACCTTCATGGAAAAACCTCCTTTATTTGACACTACCAATTAGAAACTCTGCTTTTACACCTGAACGATTTATCACCTCCCCGCACATGACGGCCAGTCTGCATCTGGTGAACCTGCACAGTCTGATTTAGTCTGATTTATGCGACGTTTTGCCCAATTTTAAGGTGCTTTAGTGGTGTTTGGTTTGGCAAACATGCTGGATGTCAGGCATGTCGTGCTGCGGGATTTAAGCATTAGGAAAGCTCAGCGAAAGGCTCCGAACAAGTCTGAGGATTGCTTTTGTTTTCTACAGGGATCCGAGTGGAATGCCTCCAATTTGGACGAGTTGCAGAAGAGTGGGTAAGGAAGGACTAAAACAACAAAACTCCATGTGTACTGTACCGAAACAACTGTAAAATAATTATTAAGAAGCCAATATTGTCCTCTTCTAACCTCCATGTTTTTCTTCCACTCAGGGTTCAGTACATCCTCAATGTCACGAGGGAGATCGACAACTTCTTCCCTGGTGTGTTTGAGTACCATAACATCCGCGTTTACGACGAGGAGGCCACCGACCTGCTTGCCTATTGGAACGATACCTTTAAGTTTATATCCAGAGCAAAGTGAGTTTTAAATGACATCATGTTCTCCGTTTATCTCCTCTGATATTAAAGCAAAGTGCTCCTTATGGATTTTGTATAATCACAAGAAAAACTCTCTTTTAGCTTTGTTTTATAAAGTTCACAATACTTCTGTGTGTTATCCAAATCTGTCATGCTTTTATTTGGTAACTGTACATGAAATATACAGAAAGGACCATCAGATCTTTCACTGGATTTGTATTGCATGAATAAACTTATTTGTATAATTATAACGGCTATAAAGGTGAGTAACTTGTTTATGTTTACATCAGGAAATCAGGGTCCAGGTGCCTGGTGCACTGTAAGATGGGAATAAGTCGCTCTGCGGCCACAGTCATCGCCTACGCCATGAAGGAGTACGGCTGGGATTTGAGAAAGGCCTTCGATTACGTCAAGGAGCGCCGCACTGTCACCAAACCCAACCCTTCCTTTATGAGGCAACTGGAGGAGTATCAGGGCATCCTCCTGGCCAGGTACACACACACACACACACACACACAGTTCTCACTATGTAATGCAGGCATGCTTGAGGAACACACACAATGACATGCATTATTCTTTTCAAAATTAAATGCTGTGTTGGTGTTTTTCAAAATCTGTCTATGTGCACATGAACTTGCAAGACTAAGATTCATTCATTCATTCATTCCTTAGCTGTGTAATTTGCCATGCTTATTTTGAATAAAGTTTTTGGACTCTTTGGATCGGCAAACTAAGCTGTGAATGTATCTTGCTGTTCTCTTTTCTTTATAAAGTTAGAGCTGCTTAGACATCCAGTAGATGTGAAGCAACAACAGAGTTCATGCGGAGTTAATTTTCACCTGCGTACAGGATAATAATGTAAAAATTCTGTTATTGGCATCATGTTGTGAGACAATAAAATGTGTATGTGCTTCCATAAAAAGAGGAGGAATGGTGTTAAGAAGAAACTTGTTTTGTCTTTTTCCTGTGCAGCAAGCAGAGGCACAACAAACTGTGGCGCTCTCACTCCGACAGCGATCTGTCTGAGCACCACGAGCCGCTGTCTAAGTCCTACGCACATCCCCACAGCCTGGGCCGCTCCGACCCCCACAACCAGGCCGGCGGCGCGTCCGGTCCCTCTGTGAAAGAACTGCTGGAATCACTGGGAACCTCAGCCAGCTCTGGCAAGGCGACACACTCCACCAGCCAGCCTGATACGGGCATCTATGCCAGCCAGTTTCACTCTCCTCCCTTTGAGAGGGCGGCGGCTTTATCAGGCGATGCTGAAGCCCGAAGACTGGAGGCTCGCTCTCGTTCTGCTGCAGCCCGGAGCAGCCGACAGGACCCTCCTTGTCCCGATTCAACCACTGGTTCTGTGTCTTTATCTCCTCCGCTCTCCAACGGCCTCTGTGACTCTAACGAGCCGCGCTCATCGCCTCCTCTCTCCCAGCCGCGGGCTGCCGCCGTGGCGCCCGAGCCTCCAACGTCAGACACGGTGACTGCTGCTCTAAGTGTTTCGGTGGGCCGGCCTCACCCGCCCCCTTCTGTTCACAGCCTCCCTGAGTCTCCGCAGACGTCGCCCGCAGCCGCGACGGCGCAGACAGCGAGTGACCAACAGACGCGCAGCTCATCCCCGGACGGTTCAGCGCCCCATGTTCCTTCCGCTAACGATTTTCCCAGCTTCCCCGTTGCCATCCAACAGGAGAGTGTGCTGCTGTTCGGCCACAGCGCCGATCACATCAACTTTTTCAGTGCCAGGGAAAAGTTCAAGGGAATGAGTCAAGACGGTAAAAGCCAGGGCGCTGCAGCGGCGAAGCCTCAACCACCGCCTCAGGAGGCTCCTCCTGACGCGGAGGAGAGAGGAAAGGTAATTTCAGCAAATTTTTCTGTCATGGCAAACAAGAAAACATTTGTAAAGCTTTGGGTGAGATAAGATTTCTTTTCAAGCTTCTTCTGTGCTCTGATCTGAGTTTTGGTGCAAGTACGAATGTGTGTTTTTGTGTGTTTTTTTTCCCCCCCTAGGCTGCGCTTGTGTAAGAGGCCCAGAGGATTTAACATGGATTACTAAAGTATTTTTCAGATAAAAATTCCACAGTAGTTAAATATTTTTTTCTCATTTTCATATTTGTTTCAGTAGGACTTTGGGTTCTTGGGTTCAGGTGCACCCCCTGGTGGTTCATAGATGGAATATAAATCTGTCTTCTCTGAATCTTTTTTACTTTAATATCTTCTGAATAGCTTTATGAGTAGTTTAGTTTTTCAAAATTTTTTTTTTTTAATTTGAGTAATATGATGTTGTGTGTCGTCTCTGTTTTGCAGGAAGTCCATGTTCCTGTGCAGGTCACAGGAGTGAAGCCCACGGAGACTTTCGGCAAACCAGAGCCTCAAGGCTCCCAGAACCAGGAAGTGACAATGCACAAGCAGGAAACGGAGGATTGGGACGTTTCCTCACAGAGGGAAGCTGAGAATGGAAAAGAGGAAGCGAAGAACAAAGAGGACGAGGCTCCCGCGCGTCTCTACAGCGACTGGACGCGGGGGTCTGTGCGGCGCGTCACACAGCAGCTGGAGCAGAGAATGAAACAAGAGCACGAGACTCCGTCGCCTTCGTCTTCGCCACCGTTCCTCTCCGGCGGCTCCTCGGGCCCTCAGCGCCGTCCACACGGTGTCCATTCAACGACGACGGCGACGCAGCTGCAGGACGTGTCGCCGGGTAGCGCTTTGCAGGAAGACGAAGATGAGAAGTGTGTAAAAAAGACGGGGAGCCGAGGAAACGATGACAAAAGCACAAAAGAGCACAAACTCCACTCTGCTGATAACAGATTGCGTTCTACCTCTTCCTTCCTCCGCTCGGTCCGCTCTCCCTTTGCCTCCGTCAGCTTCTTGTGTCTGGAAGGCGTGACCGAGCTGGAGTCCGCCACCGACTGGGACTGCTTCACAGAGGGAGCCCACGGCGACGTGGTCATGAGAGAAACGTGGGAGACTCTGTGTGAGCTGGGCGCCTTCCTGCAGCAGGTCAGCATGGGCGGCGCCTGCAAGCTCAGGCCGGCCGGTCAGGCGCTGGGAGGCGCTCCGAAGCGAGGCGGCAGCATCCAGAAGAGGGCGAGAGAGGTGGAGGCCAGGATCCGGCAGGCAGGGCTGACCCCTCCGTCCTTGATGAAGCGCTCGGCCTCGCTGGCCAAACTGGGCTGCTTGGAGCTGCTCGCCAACGATCTGAGCGAATGGGAGCTCAGCCGATCCGCTCCGGCTCCTCCCTCGGCACAAGCTCCAGCCCATGCGGCCAGCGACGAATCCAAGAAGCAGCGGGTTCATAACTCTGCTTCCCTAAGCGGCGAACAGCCCGACGCCCTTAATGTTGCTGTGAAGAAGCTTTCGAAGCCTGGAGAAACCTTTCTACCATCCAATCTAAACCCAGAGAGAGAGAAAGCTCCGAACTCCGGCCAGGATTTCTGCAACGCGCCGACGCTTCTGACAATAAGGCAGCAATATGGAAGGACTCACCCCCTGAGGCGGCTTAAGAAAAGAACTGTTACCACCCTTTACCACACCATGTAACCCTCAAACTGTGCATCTGTGTGTGTGTGTGTGTGTGTGGGAGAGACTGTGCACCTATGACGAGTGGAAATCAAGTGCATATGTTAGATTTATTCAGCAAAACAAACCAACGCCTCATGCCTTAAATAATGTTAGTCCTCCCTGTACATTATTATCTACAGATCCCCCCGAGAGCCTCTGTGTAATCTCCAACATGTGAGAGCGGACTCTGTGTGAAAGCAAGGCTGTGAAAGTTCCAGTGAAATGAAATGAGTCAAATTTAATGGGACACTTTCAGACGTCATTTAGGAGCAGTAGAAACGGCCATCCAGGTATGTTGTTGGGTTTTAAATGTAAATACGCCCAAGCCTGCACATTCCCAACGCCTACATCGTTTCAGGTTTCTCTGTCTTTCTGAAGTTGGCCTGATTGTGTCTGGTTGGATGGTTGGACAGTGGGATGAAGCCTCTGTTTTTCCATTTGCTGTTTTTCTAGGCTCGCCATCCAATATTTGTAAGTAATGCTGGATCGAACAGGTAGATCAATCTGCTCCACGTCACACACACTCGTGTATTTATTTCTCCTTTTGAGACCATCTAAATTTGGAAGTTAAACCTTAATCTTTGAAAACAGAAGGCAGCAAAGTTATTTCCCAACATGCACGATCTCAGGTTGAACAACAAACATCACTGGTGTGTTCTGGATAAAGATAAAGTGACGTCAGGTTACTGAAAACGGCTGTACACAAGTTTTAGGGCAAAATGAATGGAGGCACAATTAATTTTCTTTTTTTTTATTTTTTTTTATTGCACAATACCTCAACCAAATCTGACTTTTGTAAACGTCAGGCTCTGGCTTTTGCCTGGAATGTCCTCAATCTGCAACCATTTGAACTTCATCACTTGATTAACTGGAATAAACTTGTCTCTTTCTTGTCGTGACGCCACTCAAAGTCGATTCCTTGCGCCTGTGTACCCGTAAGGGACGGGGGGGGGGGGGTCGTTCCGGAGGGGTGAAAAGCAGATTGTACATTGTGAGTTTTCTGCTGTGTTCTCTTTGGGATGTAAAGGTCTATATTGTGTGTGTCTATTTTAGGAAATGTAAATGTTTTTTGTTTTTGTATTTGGTTCGTGTCAGTGAGTGGGACTGTGTAGCACAATTTTTTACCATGTGGGTTTGTACATTTTTTTTCCTATTTTATTTTTTTCCCTCCCCCAAAGAATGATCTCTTTTGTACAGATTTTAGGAGTGTGCCTGTGACTGGACAGTGAAGTTTCTCTGCAATCAGACGTGTCTGTACAGGGACATCTGTCATACAAGCACTTTACTCCCTTTTTTGTTTTGAAATGTGGCTTTTTTTTCGTTTTTATGTGTGTTTGCTACTTTCGGGGCGCATGCTCGGGTAGCAGCAGGTGTCTGGTATGTCTGTGGTTTGTCACTGACATTTTTTTTCAATTTTATTTTAAAGCATCGCTGTAAATATGCTTTTATATCATGTGGTTCGACTGTGACCATTAAACAATGGAGATTATTAAGAGCCATGTTTACTGTCAGTTTGTTTGTGTACAGGAATGAGAGGCTGGGACCAACTGGAAGAAAATGATTGAGTGATTCAAACAGACCTCAGGTTTTCTTTTATTGCTGGACTATTTTATCTATAAAGCAGAAATCTTCTGAGTCCGACAGTACAGACTTTTGTTTTGCAGTTTTGGTCTTCCATACTAGACCCTGTCTTGACAAACCGTCATTCTGATTAGGAGTAGCAAAATAAAATAATCCTTTTATTTTTTGGTAGCATAGGTAGATATACACTCGTCAGCCATTTTGTAAGGACTGGGTTGGACCCCCTTTTACCTTCATAAATGTCTTGATTCTTTGTGGCATAGACTGAACAAGGCATTGGAACCATTTCTCTGAGACTTTTTTTCCATATTGAAACGACACACCACACACCCGCTGCAGATCTGTCCCCCTCTGAGATGATTTGAGCTTTTTGACATGGAGCTTTATCCTGCTGTAAGGAAGCACCAGAAGATGATAAACTGGTCATAAAGGGATGCGGATGCTCAGTATGTGGTGTTTAAATGACAATTAGTTGAAACTAAGGGGCTCAAAGTGTCAGTAAAATATCCCACACACATAACACCACTGGCCTAAACTGTTGATAAAAGGTAGGATGGATCCATGCGTTCATGTTGTTAAAAGCAAATTCTGAATGTGGAGCTGGATCATCTGACCAGGCAGCTGCTAGCAATTTTGGTCAGCCTGTATAAATTATAGCATCCTTATTTGACAGGGTTTGCACACAGTGTGGTCTCCTGCTGCCGACGTCAATCCGCTCTGACATGGTGCGACTTTAGAAATGATTGTCTGCAAACCTTGGTTGAAAGCAGCAGTTATTTGAGTTGATGTTGTCTTTCATCATCTCCACTCTGCCCACTCTCTCTTCTGACATCGACACATGCTTTGCCCAGGTGACATGCCGCTCTCTGGGTATTTTTTCTTTTGAGAGATGGTTGTTTTTGAACATCCCATAGTAGCAATTTTCAACAAACTTAGACCAACAACCATACAACCTTCAAGGTCACTGACATCCTCTTTCTTCCCCAATCTGTTTAAACATCAGCAAGACCTTTGACCCTGCCTACATGCCTAATGCACTGAGATGCTGCCATGTGGCTGATCAGTTATTTCCAGTGAGTAGATGTTGAACCTGTTGGACAAAGTTTTGTCGTTTTCCATCTCCTGTAAAGGTTTTTGTCTTTATGCTACACCTTAAACCAACAGCTTAATACAGTCTGTCTGGAGGACCAGGCCATTTTCAAATACTGTTTATTGATCCAATGAATTGACAGTAAGTCTGTCAGAGTGTCACAGCAGTGACAGTGTCCCGGAGACGCGCATCTCCCCGCCAGCCGCGCGCCTTGCGTTTCCCACTACTCTGACAGAGCCCGTTCCAAAATAGACGGCACCCACCCTCCACCCTTCCACCCACCCACCGACACCCTCCTGTCCTGCTCTGTCCCGGTACTCTCCCTTCTCTCTTTCCCTGCCAAGGAGCGTCGCGCAGTTTCCCAGTGCGTCCTCCTCAGCTAAGGCTGCGCACCGACGGCAGGACACCGGCTCGTTGGGAATATAATTCGTTCAAAGAAAGAGGGGGAGGAGGAGGAGGAGGAAGACGAAGACGTTACACCACCGCATATTGTAGTCCAGGGAAAGGGGTCTCCCCAAAACCTGAGGTGAGCTGACTTTGCCCGAATGTGTGTGTGAGTGTCTGTGCTGCAGTGGGGTGAAAGGTGCGTCAGCTTCTTTGCTGCACTGCTGGAAAGGACTGAGCGCGTTCCCACCTTTGGAAACCCTAAAAAAAGACGGAGCGGGCACATTGTGACTGCGCACTTTGCCCCCCACCCCTCGTCTAGAGATCCTGGGTCGTATACAGCAGCTGTTGGACATTTAAAGCAGCACGTTGTAGGTGAACTCACCCCCCCCCACACACACTCCCTGCCTGCGCCCGCCGACAGTTATGCTCCGATGTTTATGTGTATTTGTATAGGGCGCTGCTGAAATTTACAGTTCGTTCATTAGCGATAAAGTGCCACAGAGTCCGCGGCATTCATTCTGGGACTATTTGGGATCTGTAAGTAGGGGGGTGGGAGGAGCTGTCGACTCGGTTGGGACAGAGCAGTTTGTCTTGTCTATATTAGGAAAGTGGCAGTGTCATTCTTTCTCTCTGTGCCATGCGCGGCAGGGGAAGATTGGCTCTTTAACCTGAGGGAGATCTAAGGGAGCATGTTGGAGGTTAATTTGCATTTTTAAAAACCAATTTCCTAAAGCATTTCTTGTTGTAGAAGTGAAAAATTACTTTGCTCCGATCTCCTTTTTCATTTTGGATCCTGCGGGTTTGACTAAAATTGTGAGAAAATCGCGACAAAAAGGTCACATTTGGCCACAAAATCCCTTCACTTATCTTTTAAAGGTTTGACATGGTATCAATATACAATACATGTCAGTGTTTAGGTTCTGTTTGTGTCCTTTGAAAGCCCCATAGTTAGAAATGTAAATCGCTAGATAATACAAAGCTTATAGGAAAGCAGGGGGCTTCTGTCCTCTCATCACTTTAGTAAAGTCATGTATTCCCTGAGTTTAAAGGTCACTTTTGAGTTAACATGTAATAAATTTTTCAGTTTTGTTCTATAGGGTTTGGAAAGATTGTATTTGTAAAGAACCTTTGAATTTAAGAACGGGATGAGGAACTGCATTTATCAGATGTCCTCAGGGGCTGATGGAGCCCTACTTTTAGATTTAGGTGCTCAGTGTTGGTGTTACATCACCCATTGCAGTCTGGAAGTACAGTCCCAAGAAAAAACTTCAAGGTTTTATTTATCAGAATATGAGGTAAAAAAATGAAAAGGAAAAAAAACTTCAGATGAACAAAACTGATGCAACTATCCAAGAAGCAGGGTGTTGAAAAGGACATCCTTCCTGCTTCCATAATAAGAGGGCAAGTATGTAATCTGGAACAATGTACTTTTGATGAAGAAGACAAAAGTGGAGATGTTTGGTCATAATGCGCCGCAACTCATCTGATTAAAACTATATTCAGGACATTAATGGAAAGTTTTAATACAAACAGTCAAGCACGGTTGTAGAGCTACAAAGCCTACACATGATGAGGCACTGACTCTCCTGTGAAGCCGTGGGTCTTACAGCTAAAGCAAGACTAAACTGCAATGGGGTGATGACCCCAAGTAAAGCACCAATATATCTCAATCCAACTGAAATACTGTGGAGGATATTAAGAGAGCTGTGCATCAGCAAATACCCAAAAAGTCAATGTAAACTAAGGCAAAGAAAAGTCTTCATATATATGGATGTGCTGACAATCTACATACTCTTAAAGTTGTGAATTGCTAATTTTATAAGTTATAACATCTATCTGCTCTCTGCCTCTCAGTGTTTGTCTTTGATGCTTTCCTCACACATAGTGTTTGGTGGGACAATCAACTATTAATATCTGCCCCAGTGGTAGGAACTGTTATACAATGTCCCCTGTGTTTTGGAGGATTAATGGCGGCAGCAGGACAGCAAGATGTCAGTCAGCAAACAGCCTAAAAACAGGCTGGAGGGGTGATTATTCAGGTTATTTAAAGCAGCTTCAGTTGAAAGAAAATTTCAAAGCGAGAATTATTTATTTATAAATAAGCATAATGTACATTCATGGACAGAACTTTTGTGAACAATTTGAGGTTCAGTTAGATTAACAGTGTTTGTGTTTGGTCATAAGATTGTGTCTTCATGGTATGGAAAGAAGATTTTCTCTGTTTATGAGGCTGAAATGTGAGAGATGATTCAAATGTTTTGATGCTGTAAACCTTCAAAAAAATCCTAATAACTTCGGATATCCCTTTATTTTCTCATTCATTCATCATCTCTCCCATCTCCTGCCCCCGCTCTGCTCAGCCATGAGTCGCAGCATCGTGCGACAGAGTAAGTTCCGCCACGTCTTCGGGCAGGCGGTCAAAGCCGAGCAAGGTTATGATGACATCCGCGTTTCCAAGGTGACGTGGGACAGCTCCTTCTGTGCTGTCAACCCAAAGTTCTTGGCGGTCATCGTTGAATCCAGCGGAGGAGGAGCTTTCCTGGTCCTGCCCCTCTCTAAGGTCAGTAAGAGTGAACACCTCGTCCATCAGTCTGTCACAAAACAAAAGGATTCCTACTAAACTGAGCAAATAGTTGATCAATTCCCCATATATTAATAATAATAAATAATTTATATAGTACTTTTCAAGGCACTCAAAGTAGTTTACATTTAATCAATTATTTATCCACTCCTCATTTATACTTGGTGATTGTAAGCTACATATGTAGCCACATAAACCCTGCCAGACTGATGGAGACGTGCCAGCAGACTCTCTGACCACAACTGAAACATTCTTACACCAGTGTTGCTGAAGTGTCATATGATGGTATGCAAGTGAAGTGGTTGTTACATAATTATGCTCAACAGAAAGGGAAGCTGATCCTACTAATGACTGATGAATGCAAGAAGGAGTCACATATGAGGAAGACAACACAGGATTCAAAGAATTAACCCTTATTATGCTGAAGAACATATGTAATTGATGCTGAAAATCCAACTTTAGCTCTCTAAGCTATTTTTATGGAGGATTATTCAACATAGGCTGAATGGACTGGGGCAATGAAGCTTTTACCACATTATTAAGTTGCTATACAGACTAAAAAAGATGTTCTGCAGTTAAGGGATGAAGCTTGTCATCCAAAGGTGTGTGGCAGTATGGAGTCAGTATCAACTTACTTTGTTAGGTGTCAGTGTCGTAGGTTCACTGATTTAATACCTTCTCTGTGTTAAGTCATTCCTTCACAATGTGCGCAGAATGATTTTCTTGTAAAAATGCATAGATGTCTCTGTTTCTCTAAAATATATCTCCTTTTCTTCATCTTTATATTGTGATCATGCAGTCAGTCTTAAAAGTGTCTTTGCAAAGTACACTGATCCAACTCCAGACCAACAAAGAGCCTGTATTTTAGATTTGTTGTAAATACAGTAACTGCCTGAATGCATGTTATGCTCCGTCCTTAATGCCATCGAGCCCTTAAAAGTTGGTGTTACTTGTGTTTTATTTGTTTCAAGCAGCTCAATGAAACTTGACATGCTTTTGACCGTGGCTTTTACACCCGCAATATGTGTTAATTTGGGCAACAGCCAATACAAAGCGCTGAACAAAGTTAAAACAGAAATAAGGCTCACAAGAAAAAAATGTAAACATTTAAAACATATAAAACAATAACACAACAATAAAAACAGTAAACAGAATAAAAAAGACTTAAAACAACAAGGACAACTACAAAGTGTCAGCAGATTGCAGCTTTTAGTGTCCATGTGAAGCTGTTCATGACTGTTATGTTAAATTCCTAAATCATTAGCCTGGCTATCACGACTATATTGCTGCAAGCATATAGTCTGGCCAAGACTAATACAGAAATTGTTGCTCAGAAGGGACGGTTGACCCGTCTCTTTCAAATGTCGCTGTTTGTGATTGGTCAAAGCTTAAATCAATCAAAGCTTAAACCAATCACAGCAGTCTTTTCTCTGACTTGTGTGTAGCCAGTGGGGCTAACAGACTCTTACCGAAGCCGGTCGGGAGCAAGACGAAAACGTCTTTCCCTCCAACAAATGTCTCCAGGGCTACTCGTTGTTCACATTTCACTGAGAACTTTCCGTTTAATGTGCTGAAAACAGAATCTCCCGCTGTGTCAAACGCTGCTGCTACTCCATGTTAGCAATGTTGACGGTGTTGCTTCCTGTCGCGTTACTGCGTTGAGCCCGCCTCTTTGGATAAGCTCAAAATTGATTGGCTCTCACTTTTTTGGGATTTTGGAAATCGGTTGAATAGGCCTCCTGGCCAGACTATATGGAGCTTGCCAAATTTTAGTCTCGTTAGCCAGGCTTCTAAATCATTGTTATTAGTATAGAATCATCATCCTTCATGTATAAGTATTGTTCTGTTAAGTAAAATGCATGACAAAGTGTTTAGCAGGCAGCTGTGAGGTCAAATAATTTCTGTGACCCTGAATATTTGAAATGCACAGAAAAGTGTACTCCTGCGAGTTCACAAGGAGACAGGACATACGATTCACAGAAGTAATCTGCAAGTGTTGCAGCGGTGGGTTTCAGTAGTACTGAGACCGATGACAGCGGTCGATGCTGTGACTGGCGTCGGTTTAGTAGCAACCGCTTCTGTATGTCTGCGCCTCACGCTGACACACAAGTGCCAGCTTGGTTTAGCACTGGCGCTGTTTCTTTGTCACCATAAACAACACATTTTTAGCAAGTGTCACTTAGCAGCAGATCACAGTTCAAGGTGGATCTTTGCAAACAAGTGCTGACGCTGCTGCGCTCAGACTAGTCTGTAGAAATGTTGTTGACCTGCCCTGTGAGATGCCTCCACTCGGCGGGTTTCATTTGAGCCCGGCTGTGAAGAACATCTGCAAACCACAGCCCGCTTTTACGAGGACAGAGATATTAAAAAAATTTCTTGCGTAAGAAAAAAGGGTAAAAGTTTCAAACAAAGAACTGTAATGTTATCTAATGTGTTGGCTCTGGTATCGATGGATAAGTGGTTTAATCAGTTTGGTCACATTTTGAGATAGAAGAAAATAAAACCCTAAAAAGCTTTGTTAATTCCTGAAAATGAGCCGGAAGACGCAGAGTAATGGCGAGTTTTTTGGACATGCTAAGGAGTCACGATCAACAGACATGCTATTAATACACCGTGGTGCTCTTCATCTTCCTTCTCCCCCCTCTGGGTCCCCAACACCCAACAAGAAAAACTCCCCTTTCATCGCCTCGTCACTCCAGCTATAAATACACTTAGCTTGATGTGTGTGTGTGTGGGTATGAACGAGCAATATCTCAAATGAAGATACACATGTTCACATGATAAGAAACAAGGACAAATGGACGTCTCATAATCTCAAAACTTTCATATTAAGGCTGCCTTTTCCCACACTGTGTATGTTAAAAACCAGTAAGCTCCTGACAGTTTTTACCAAGTACGCTTTATTTTAGCATGCTTTAACAGGCTAAATTAAGGCTAAATAATCACGGTTTATAACACATGTCAACTCTGCAGCATGTTTATTAGTTAATTAGGTTGCCAAACTGGCCACTGCCTCAAGTCCAGCTGTCTTTGCAGAAGGCTGTTTTTAGTTTCATTGCCCTTAATATTTAAATGTTCCGCGAGTTCAAGGGCGCAATATTTAAATTGTCACCTCTCCACCACTTTTAAAATGAAGCAATCAGGATGAAAGTGTCAAGAATTAAAGCATTAATAAAGATTTTTTTTTTATCAAACGGAGCCCTTTTTAAAAATTGTTGCTCACTTGTTCTCAGACAAATAAATAGAGAAATTTTCCAAGGTAAAAATGTAGTTAAGCAAATCCGCTTGAGGTTCGGAACACTTAATCAAATACTTTCCTTAAAACTCAATCAAAATCAAAAAAGACATGACAATTTATCATTGTTAAATTTCTTGTTTAAGAATTTGCAGAATCTCAATAAAGATGTAGTTCTAAACACTGCAGGACTTATTCTGCTGCTTCTATTCAGGAGTACAATTACAACGACATGTAAAGGGTCTTGTTCTGGTGAAGGTCAAACATGCCGACATCACACTGCCTGACATCGCCGCTTCTTATTGGTTTGCATCAGCACTTGCATCCTGAAGTGTGTTCTATATACTGTGAAGGGTTTTTTCAGGCTTTCATCATTTCCAGGCTCAGCAGCAACACTTTCTGTTACTGAGTGAGATTAGTCATCTGGACACTTTTGTGGCTGCTGATTGTTCCGGCCTGTTTTTTCAGTGTTAGCCCTCCCTCATCTGTTCTAATCACATATTCAGCACATGAACACGCCACATGTGGTCACGGGAATGCTCAGCAGTTGGTTGTCCATTCACTTAGCCTGGCTATCATGACTATATTGCTGCGAGCATATAGTCTGGCCAAGACTAATACAGAAATTGTTTCTCAGAAGGGACGGTTGACGCGTCTCCTTCAAATGTGGCAGTTTGTGATTGGTCGAATCTTAAATCAGTGAAAGATTAAACCTATCACAGCACTCTTTTCTCTGACTTGTGTGTAGCCAGCGGGGCTAACAGACTCTTACCGAAGCAGGTCGGGAGCAAGGCGAAATGGATAAGCTCAAAATTGATTGGCTCTCACTTTTTTGGGATTTTGGAAATTGGTTGAATAGGCCTCTCTTGTCCAGACTTTATGGAGCTTGCGAAATTTTAGTCGCGATAGCCAGGCTACCATTCACTGACAATATGTGTACTTCTGAAAGCTGATGTGTATTCATGATCACATCTTGATGGTTTCATTTTAAATCAGTGACTGTTTATTGGTATTGTTGGGAGCAGCTGATTTCTGTTCTTGATGAATAATCTTCTTCTGACTTGTTGACGTGCTCAATATGTCTGTCCCCTGTGTTGCAGTCAGGTCGTGTGGATAAGAACTACCCACTGGTGGTCGGCCACTCTGGGCCCGTCCTTGATATTGACTGGTGCCCTCATGACGACAACATCCTGGCCAGCTGTTCGGAGGACTGCACTGCAATGGTAATGACATGTTTGTTTGCTTATGCGTGGGTGGGTGTGCATGAGAGAAGCAGCCAGTGCATGTAGAGGAGTTTGCCGTTGATGACTCAGATGATTCTGATAAGAGTCACAGCGGTCATTGCAGTTCGTCACATCTACCTACCTGTTTAGTGAGCTTTAAGTAAAGTGAATCAGTCGAGTCATCAGCATCTTCACTGGTATGACTGGTATGGTCCACCCACTCAGTTGTATCCTATTATTACATATTTTGTCAGGATAGTCATGTTTTCTGTCTGGAACTTAGATTTATGCTACAGCACAGCTGTAAACCTTGCAGCGTCTACTTGTCCGAGGACCAGAATATCAAAATGTCAGATAGAAGATATAAAGACATAATATATACGGGAGGGATTTTTGCCACAGTGAGCTTTTTCTGTCATCTTTCACAATTCATGATACTTCTCTGTACCTGACCTGAGTGAGGATGTTGGATGTGTGCACACAGGATTTGGGGAACTGGTATAATAATCATCAGTGCATTATGAACATAATCAGATTAATCTGAAGCCTGTTTTCATTAAGTGGGTTTGAAAAATGACCCTATCACAAGGACCTGCAGATATCCATTTTTAATCAGCAGGGGTCACTGTGAGGCCTTAAATGCATGGCTGTGACTTCACAACTTTTCCAATTTGACTTTTGAAAGAGTTTGAAGTTCACGCTTTTCAAGTTTGTTTATTTGATCCATTGAGGGGAAGTTTCTAATAGAATCTTCTGACATATTTTTAATATAAATCATGGGGGGGACTTGCTGTTGTTGTTCTTGAGTCCATATACTGAAAAAAGAAAGCAGTGACTGACTTTTGGTCAGTCAAGCGCATGAAGGAAGAGATCTATTTTAATGTGCTTTAACCTTTACCTGCCCTTGTGATATACTGTATAAGAAATTTAACCCATCTTACTTTATGAATCTCTGTATGAATGGAGACTCATTAAAGATGACAGCAGCTGATGCAGAAAGTTAATCATTGATTAAGGTTTTATTATGCAATGTCAAATGCAATGTTTCCTCTATGATTCTGACATTTAAATATGTGAAATGGTGCTACTACAACTACTCTAGGACCTATTGACTTATACCCTATAGATTCAAACTTTTTTTGAATAACATATGTTGTTTATTAGTAGCGGTACTGTAGGTTAAAGGTAAATCTTAGTTTAAACAAACCCACCACCAGGATTTGTAAAGAAACATTTCAGAGCACTACAGTGTTTCAGTCAGCAAGAGTTTAATTGATTTGAACCGATGCAATTAGCAGCTTTTTATTCATGAAACAACCTTGTTGGAAAAAAATCCAGTCAGTCAAGGATTAGACTCATGTTACTATGTTACACTAAATACAAATGATTGGTATGGATTGAGCAAAAATCTAAGCAGATTGCTGAAACAATTTAATGTAGGTTAAGAGCCGTCCAGTCAAAAATCTACCATTTTTGAGGAGGATCATGTAGAAATATTGAGTTTACTTAAACATTTGTTGAAATCAAATCAAAGAAAATCTACAGTAGAAGGAAATAAATAAACCACTAGTAGGCATAAAGACTGGATTCTTATGAAATGAACAAAGTTTGTGTAAAATATTTTGCTCGGCCATTAGTAATGTTCCTGTTACAGTAGTAAAGAGATAATAGTTCCTCGTGTCACATTACAGTATTTTGTTTTTGTCTTTAAGTATACACATATTTGACAAAAACATGTGAGCGTGTGGGAAATCTTCCAGTGTTTTAGTTTTAAGATCAGATCATGTTTCCACACATGCACCAGCACAGTCGTCTCTGAGGACAGATTTGCCCACTTGTTCATATTGACATCACTGGAATCTCATGATTGAATTGCTGCCTCTTTTTTAACAGCAGCTGCTTGGACGCTGTTTAAGGGCTTCTTTATCCGCATGTGTGTGTTGGCTTTGTTTATATCCAGCGGCATACACCGCTTGCAGTTGCAGCTGTCTTGGCATTGCTGCTGTGGTAGAGTTACCAAAAGGCTAAAACTATGATGTCATCCGCCTCAGTTCACAGAAACCGATCATTGTGTCATCCGGAGAGGCTCATTAGAGTGTTTATGTGTGTGTGAGTGGGGTTCAGTGTCAGGAGACTGCACTGTGTGTGTGTTTTCTTGAGCATTGCTCATCCATCACCTGCTGCAGGGTGTAACTGGTAACTGGAAAGGACACAGTGAAGTAAACCGCTAAAATACCAGCTTAGATAGGAGAAAGCACCACTGGTTTGTGTAATGAGGTGTTGGTATGTTTTTAAAATAAAGCATTAAAAATAGAATCTAAATAAAAATGGAGGATAGCTGTCCTTGAAGGGAAGAACACTGTCATGTAATCTGTTCTGTTTATTTTGTGGTTTAAACATTTAACGAGACACTAGTACTGTCTTTTTAAAGGTAAATCACATCTACACTAAAATATTATGCATGATTTATTCAAGTTTGGGAGCAAAAGTTAGCACAGAGGTGTGAACTTTAGTGGACTTTAATTGTAAGACACCATGACTGAATCTCTATACAGCGATTGCTGCCTTTATATTAGTGGTGCTATACCTGATATTAAGTCAAGTCGTTTAGTTAGCGAAAGCGTCTAGTTTTTAGCTTTGGCTTGACAATCTTTCTCGGCCAATGGGGTTAACTTCATGAGGCTCCGCATTCCGTAGGGGAACGCCTTTTACTGGTTGATAGAAATTCTGTATGTTACGTAAGTTAACTCCATTAGCAGAGAAAGAGCGTGACACCAAAGCTAAAAACTATCTGCTTTCGCAAACTAGAATGTCCTGGACTTGTACACATGCGCAATCAGTGAGTCATTCATTTTTATGAACTTACCCCTTTTACCACATAATATACAGTGTAGAAACAATTTTAATTTGAATTTTAATTCTTAGAAAGATTAAAATATTATCAGGTAAAGCTCCTTTAATGAGTCAGTGAAAATAACAGAGATCAAAGTATGCAAGTCATTTGGTTTTGAATCTGTTTTAAGGCCATTTGCGCGGTTCATTCATGGTGCGTGATACATGTAGATGAGCAGCAAATCCCATTTTCATCCCCTCAGGATTGATAAAGTTCATATCAGTCCTTTCTGTCCCTTGCAGGTGTGGCAGATCCCGGATCACGCCCTGACTCGCCCCCTTTCTGACCCTGTCGTCGTCCTGGAGGGACACTCTAAACGAGTCGGCATTGTCAGCTGGCACCCCACCGCACGCAACATCCTCCTCACTGCGGGTATGAGTCACAAACACATCCTTCACTGTTTCCACAAAACAACAAAGTGAGAACAAAATATCAACAGGTTACAACACAAATTTCCCATCTCTTTTCAGGCAGTGATAACCTGATAATCATCTGGAATGTGGGGACAGGCGAACCCCTCATCTCAATGGACGACCACCCAGACCTCATCTACAGCATCAGCTGGAACCGAAACGGCAGTTTGTTTTGCACCACTTGTAAAGATAGACGTTTGCGTGTCTGCGACCCCCGTAAGAGGGAAGTGGTGGCGGTGAGTGCTCAGAAAATCCTGAAAGATACATGATAAACAAAATAAGAAGTCAGAGCAAAGCTGGCATGTTTTATCCATACAGTCAATTTGTTTTAACACAGATACTGGAGACCTAGCCTGGTTCAGTCTGATTTCAAGGCTATCTCGTAGCTGACAGGTTTTTTTTTTTACTTTTGTCCAAATACACAGAAAAAAAGAAATGTACAGTTCGCTTCAGCCCGAATGTCTAGGTTAACAGTAACACAGGAGGCTATAAAATCAAGATAAAGTTATGCATGCAAATGCTTAAACATGTTTGTTCTGGTCCAGTATGAGCTTGTATCCACAGTCTGGCCAATATATTTAATTGCCGCATGTTGCTTGTAATTTGGTATTTTTCCACCAGCAAGCCAGATACACTCTATGTGTGTCAAAAGTAGACAAGAAATTGAGTGTACCTGCCAAATTACACTGTGCTCTTCCTAGAAAAAGACATGTGGAGGCAACAACCTTCACTAAAGCCAGCCCCTCTGCTTCATGTCTTTGGACAAATTCTGAAATATGTCTTTTCCTTTGCCCTTCATCTACATTTCTACCTTTTATTTCTAAACAATTTTCATGAAAAATAGCACAATAGTTTTTACATTAACCCGCTGCAAGAAAATAACACTCTTGATGCTCTCTGAGTGTTATGGGGGATTATTGAGATTCATGATAGAAGATTTTTCCGGTCTCAGATAAGATTGTCGTAATTCATCTGTTGTACAAAAACTTTATAAACCCCAAACTTCTCCTCCGTAATTTGCAAAGAGTTTTAGAGGCAAAATCTTTGAAGAGCTTCAGCTTCTGCCTCAAATGTCACCTTGATGAAGGATTCTGGGCTTTCATTTCACACTTGAAGAAATGAAATGAAAAATTAAATTAAATGAAAAAATACTGGCCCTGCGACAGACTGGCGACCTGTCCAGGGTGTACCCCGCCTCTCGCCCGTTGATAGCTGGGATAGGCTCCAGCACACCCGCGACCCAATTGGATTAAGCGGTTCAGAAAATGGAT
>JAVQJG010041967.1:0-20344 GCA_036024015.1 Craterocephalus amniculus | reverse complement strand
TTTCTCACCGCATGGCCATTGGGTTGTTAAATATGTAACCATATCAAAAATTTACAGAACCCCCCCCCCCCCCCACTCCTTTATGCAATTTAACTGAGTCACTTAAACATGGTGACTCACAATAAACATGTGGTTACTCAAACTAAAACTGTAGTCATGGAGCACAAATATGTCCTGTATGTTGTGGTCGACACAGAGTTGCATGCATTTGTGTTCTATGTAAGTGTGCCCATGTACAGGGAGAATGGTTTTGTGGCTTAAATGACACAGCTGTTTTCTTAGGAGACATGAATCCTTGTAGGGAAAAAGTCCAGAGCAACTGTAGACTATTTTATAAAAGATGGATGTAGCCTTGTAGGCCCATCTTGATCTCACCTGTGCCTCTGCTCATCATCTCCTCTCTTCTCCATCCTCACATATCTTATATATCTTAATTCCTAAAAGGTTCCCAGAGGAGAAAGGATGAAGGACTTTTAAGTGGGGATGCACTAGTGCATTTTAGCAGAAATCCCTTTGCCTTTCGCAGCATCTGTAAGGGATGTGAGATACTGTAAACAGAATAAAATGAAATATATCAGAGATACGAGTAACTTTGATTCTCAGCTGGCCGATGTAATGAAGCCTTCTGCAGCTAAACAATGATTTGATGACGCTATCTTTTCTATTCATTTTGAGCTAATATCAACCTAAAATGACGGCTGTGAAGCAAAGGTGTCTATTTTTAGTGAGATGCTTGTTAGCTGGTCTCCGAATCCTGGTACAAGGGACTAGACCCATGGAAAGGAGACAAGAGGAGGCATCAAATGTGTCTAAACTAAGATTAGACAAAAGGGTGTAACTTCAGTATTTGTATTTATTTATTTGTTTGTGAACTAGTGAAGCCTTAAATTTTGGCATTTTAACCTTTGCTGTCATTTTTTTGTTGTTGCTCTTTTTTGGACCAAAATGTGATGGGTGAGGGCCAACCTGCAGATGCCTAGAATGCCCTGGTGATAACTAGCTGTCAATCACAAGATACAGTATAGCTGCACCCAAAAGCATACATGTCTTTATCATCCATGGCAACCTAAAAGAGGTCATTATTTTACATGATGAACATCATGCTGCATTAAAACAATGAAAAACAATGCCATTTACTTATAGACTTTTAAACGCTCAGAAACCAGTGCAGTTTATCCATGCTAGAAAACAAACAGACTGAATGCACTGATTGCAGTTTTCAGTTTTTAGAGTGCTTTGCTTGCTACAGCCAAATCTCACTGTAAAATATGAGCTTGTCGACTTGTCTTATCTATAGTAGTGTCAAAGTTCTAATGAATACCTAGGCTGTCATGTCATGCAGAATGTGTGACATGACTGGAAAGACCCACAAATATGAAAACGTGCAAACAGTAATGATGTTGTATCTATCCATCCATCCATCCGTCCATCCGTCCACCCGTCCCTCCATCCCTCCATCCATCCATCCATCCATCCATCCATCCATCCATCCATCCATCCATCCATCCATCCATCCATCCATCCATCCATCCATCCATCCATCCATCCATCCATTGTCTTATTCCAATGAAGGATTGCTGGGAAACTGGATTAATTATTGGGTAGAGGCAGGGCCCACCTCGGACAGATTGCCACTATACTCTTATACCCTGTACCCCTAACACTTAATCGTAACAACTTGCAAATTAAAGCACAATAAAAGAGTAAGGAAGTGTAAGGCTTCTGTGCCACATTCTGTAGGTCAGTGCATTAGCATTTCCTACCGTCCCATTCTTATTCATTACGAGCTTTTGCAGCCATGTAAGCATTTGCAAGATGTAGAAAGTAGACAAAATCATGTATAGGCACGAATGACGTCAATTGGTCCATAAACTTGCTGATGTGTTGTTAAATGAAAACTTGAGTCATGAGTTTTCATTGTGAAGCCACAACGTTGTGCTCTGCAGAACAATGTAGGTATTTCATTTTGTGCTACAACTGGATTGTTTGATATGAAAAAAAAACATCTGGTGCCGCTGCTGGAAAGTATTTAGGAATGATCAGTTTCAGAAAAATACTTGGCAGGTGATTCAATGTAGTATCTGTCTATCACCATCTATCACAGACTAACTTCAACAGACATAAACAAAGCAGGGCCAGATGACTCCATCCAGCTCTTCGTAAGGGAAAACATCTTTTCCACTCTGAAAATCCTTCAGCGTCTGTTCTTCCTTTAAAAATTAAATTCCCGGTGCTGATACAGCTGATGAACTCTTTTGGAGCTGCATCACAATGAAAACAAATCCCACTTGCCAGTGGACCACTTGGATTGGGCTGAAATGCCACAAATTCAAATCGTGGGGCTTGCCAAGGTGGATGCTGGTCTCATGAATATCAAAACCCTCTTGCTTCACAGGGGTACAGGAGTGGATCTTGTTTTATGCGCTTGCTGCCATCATGCCCGCACATCTGAGTGAGATTCTTTACAAAAAAAGGAAGAAACTGAATTGGCACTATACAAATAAAGATGAATAGCACTGAATTGAATCTACTGTAGGGATGGGCATTCCATAAAATTGTCTTTACCGATTATCAGGAAAATTAATGATTGATTAGCAATTAATCATTAATACTTTTATATTAAAATTCAATATCTATAGCCTATATTTAAATTAAATAAAAGTAGAAAAAACTTAGTGTGTTTCCTTTATTAAGATATTTATTACAATATGAACAACTCTTGTGCCATTTAATATGGGTTAATTCAGTGGTTACACTGGAAACTGTGTGCTTACACACAACGTCAGCACCAGTCTAAAGATGCATTTGATTAATCGATTAAAAGATAATGTGATTGTTTAAAATCTTAACGATTGATTAGTCGATCGTTGATTAATTATGCACATCCCTAATCTACAGTTTTGTGAAATAACAATATAAGTATGTTCGCTGAAGCTCTGGAGCTGCTGTAGTTTCAACCAGTTTTTACCTGTTTTGTTAAACCTGCTTTCAATCAACAAATCTGACATTGAATTTCTGCATTCGTGTTGGGTAATGATTGTAGAGCGTGATACCAAAGAGCGCTCACACACACAAGCTCCATCACTGCTTTGTTGAGTAAAGATTTTTTACGGTTCCGTAGCGCTTGTGTCTCTGTATGGAGGGTGTTCTTGCAGGATGACTCATTCACACACACACACACACGCATACACACACACACACACACACACACACAGACACACACACACACACACACACAGCTTGGCTAAGGTTCGTGAGTGGAGATGTGAGGCAGTAGAATCCACTGTTTAACTCAGCACCGGCAGAGATGAATTCAAACTGTGTTAAAACACAATCTCTTTCATCCAAGTCACCCGAGTAGAGGCATCCTGTTTGTCTTTCTCTGCGAGCGCGTGCGAGTCCTGCGCATGGATTAGATTAGAGAGCTGTGGGGAGGGGGAACCCAAATCCAGCTCACTTTTAACTTTATTCAGATGAACTCTTGACATTTAACAGAGTATGGGGAAAGACTTGTTGAACTCTTTAGCTGAGCGGCCGCTTAAGGACTCAACATCTGTTTGGAAGAACCGGCTCCAAGGGTCTGCTTCGCCCCTTCAGAGGCTTTGTTGTGCAATAGAGCGGCATGCATGCAAACCATCACAAGTCCTCATTCCTGCACTATTAGCGCTGTAATGTCAGTTCTCCGGGGGAAACAAACAGTTAGTTCCTCTCTTCATGTTTTTCTTTAATTCATCACAGTCTCCCAGGAGACTGATACTGTTTAAGTTGTTGAGACGTGTCAAAGCTGTGAATGTTGTGCAAACCTGTGTCCAGTTTATAAAGCCATGCTTCACCACTGAAAGATGGAACATTTAATCCTGCTGGGTTTGTAAAGTGAACACTAGCAGGCTTTTGTCTTTCTTAGTCTATTTAAAGATATACGTGTGCAGTTTCCCAGGAAGCCGTTGAGAAAGCTATTTATTAGAAATATGATGTTTGCTTTGGAAAGTTTCACATTGGGATTCAAACATAGCAAAAAAGCACAGAGGTGTTTCTTCCTTTTAGTGGTCACACAGGAGCTACACCACGCTATACTGCCCTCACAATATCCGGCGGTGTGGTTCAGTTGGGGATGCACATCCACAAGCTGTGTAAAAACCTACAAAAATGAATGTGAAATTAAGAAATAGGACAGCTATAAGGCTCCATAAAAATGCATATTCAACACTGAGGAGTAACACACCCAGATAATTCTTTGGGAGTCAAATTGTTACTCTTGTATTTCTATGTTCAGCTAGATTCTGACCTGTTCTGCCCATGCTCCCCAGTTTCCATCCAGGGATTTAACCCAGAGGAAATGGCAAATCCACAAAAGTAGAGGACAAAGAACAGAATATGACATGTGCTCCTGATTTAATAAAAAGAAATTAAAGAAAATAAAAGTGTGGAGAACTTACACAATAAGCAGAGCTGTAAAAAGGTGCCCACTGCACCCATCAAAATTTACTAATGTCCTGCTAGCTTAACTGGTGGTGTAGCCACTTGCACTTTAGCTACTAGACATAAGACATTTTTTTAAATCAAATAATTGCTACATATATATAAATGGATATAAAGTCCTATCACATTCTTGTATACTGAAACAAGGATAATTATTATGCTGTAATCTCAGCTTTGGTTGTTAAAGTATTGAGAGCTAAATTATCCAGCATATCTCAAAATGAGTCCTTAACTAACTATGGGCCCCATCAATTTAAAGGTAGTAGTGTGTTATGTAAAATGTGCAAAAAACAAACAACAAAACTGTGGCCTTAAGCAGTGATACAGCAAAGCTTAGACTCAGGGTTGTAATGATAAAAAAAAGATAAAAGAAGTGAAACACGAAAGAAATTTACAGAGATGGCTGTCCATGAAACTTTCCTCCAGTCCTCTAAATTCCACGATTTGATCTTGTGTCAGGTTTGTAATTAAATGCAGCTGTAAGGAAAACGACTTTTTGATCAGTTTGATCAAATTTATACACCTCAGCGAAGCCTGGCATGTGTCCCATCCAGTGGGGGGGTTGGGTAAAATGAATGCACACAGTGTAAAGTCAGCACATATGTTCAAGTAACACAAACTGACCAGGTGCTGAAAAGTCTTTAGAAGTACTTCTGGAGCTGTGCTCACTTTTATTGATATACAGAGTGACAAGTAAAATGAACAAAAGTCTGAAAGAACGCAGTTGTGGAGTCCAGATGCACACACAACACTGCGCTGTTTCTGATTCGCTTTCATGCAAAATCACCATCCCAAAGCCATTCATGTATATTTATATAAAAACCTATATACATAGAAATATATTTTCCACTAAGCTGCATACAACTGGAGATGCATATGGTTGTCCCATTATCCTTCCTGCCAAGTTGGAAGCAGGTTAGAATCGCTTCCTCAGAGCTCAGGGTCAAAACATATTTATTTTTCTGCAGGGTTCTGACATTAGAACTTCAGAGTAAAACTAAAATCTGCCTGAGCATCGGATGAACTCTTACTGCCCCCATTAGAGCTGGTATGATAATCGGCCAATACAAACCAGTCGCTGTCCTCATCCTTAGACAGTCCAGTATCAATAAAAAAAAGATTATTTTTTAAACGAGAAATTGAAACATCCAGGAGAATAAATAATCAGCAGACCTTTGTTGTGGAAAAAGACCAGTAAAGGAGTGGTCATTCGTGTAACTGAGTTGGTGGAGTTAGGAGGGGCAAACTTCTTCACTTCTCTCCAGCCATCCGGCCCTGAGATCTTTGTTCTGCATCACATAACTTCTGTAATAAACACACTTGTTAATCTTCAGTGAGACCCTTAGTCTTACCACGTGGTATAGTATCGATAAATCACCACTTCCACTGGACGGGATTTGTTGTGGACGGCACAAACCTTGCCCCCACTGAGGACGGGACAGTGTCCATTATCCCGGATAACAGTTGATCACCGTCTTTCTGGGATTCCACAACACCGTGGAATGGCGTCCAAACTAAAATATCAGTGGTTTATTTTACATTTCCAGACTTGAAAGGATAATATCTCACTTGATATTAACAGGCCAAAGGAAGATAAGTAGAGGACCTAGCTGTAAATGTCCAGGAATCCTATTGTACTTGTTTGAAACTAACCACTACAACTTAGAAGATTCTTATGTTGTAGGTTTTGAATTCATCTTCTGCATCTTTCCTAAAACTGATCATCAGGTTTAAAAAAAGAATGAATAGATAATGAAGAATGAATGAAAGTGAACATCTGCGAACAGCTGATACATTTTTGATCAAACCTTGCAGATGTGTTCACTCTGATTGGCCAAAGATCAGCTACAAGCTGTGTCCCAATTCAGGGCCTGGACACTTCAAAGAGCGCAGCCTGAGGAGGCTACTAAGCTGTGCGCTTCAATGCAATGAGACAGCCTACCCAGTGTGTGAGAGTTGCCCTTAGTGCTCCAGTCCCTTGTTGTCCCTGTTGGATTCGGAGGGCCTGTTGGAGGCTTTTGAATTGGGATAGTACTTGGTGCTCTGCTGTGACATATGCAGCCAGTGCATGAAGTGTGCATACCTTGAACTGAGACATGGCTACAGCCATATAGCTGACTCAGGAAACGTTTCCAGGATAACAAATTTCCCTAGGTTCCTGTTGTACTCACCCAACTCTAATGGATGAGTGATTATTAGGCATTTGTAGAGTTTCATGAAGAGCAAATGCACCAGTACTTCATTTCAAGCAGGTATGTTGGATCAGGGAAATTAAAAAAATGCATGACAGGGTGGCCCCAAGGGAAACACTGACATTTTTCTTTCATCATTCATGGCTGCCTCAAATGTGAAAAGCTTATAGAGCATGAGTGGATGCACATTTTCACCACAGACCAGGGTCATGATTTAGTTAAACCATAAATTTTGGTAACAGTTCATTAAAGTAGGGGAAAAAGGTCAGCGACTTCCACCAATGCTGTTACTTGTAATCACAGAAAGATTCCACATGTTTTAAATTGTCATGTTTTAACAGGAGAACTAGTTTAACTGTAAGAATCACTTTCTATCTGAATAATCATGTCAAACCTTTCCTTTTTCTCGAAGTGGTTGACCAGAGTTGAAAAAATTATTTAATATTTGAATCTTTTTATGTCCCCATTAAACACTGCGTTAAGTGTAATTCATCCCATAATGTGAATATTTCCTGTTAGAAACAAAGGTTATGGGGCCTTCCCCATCCCTCTTCCCTGAAAAATGACTCTAGGGTAGACCCCTGAAATATCCTTCTACCCTTCTGTGATTGGTCAGCTCCAGTGGTCTGATCAGGCACCAGCCACTGTTCCACATCAGCTCCGCTGACATTTAGAAATCATTTGACAGAAAATAAGCCCCCATCCATGAGTACAGACCTTTTACAAACTGAAGTTTCTTTAAGAATACCTTTAAGGTAACTTTTTATAATTGATGGGGAAAATGCAGAGGCGTAGAGAATAATGCAGCATCAACAGACAATAAAGGAAAATGTTTTGTGTCAGGTGATTTTATTGCTTCATTTTTGAGGTGTACAGTAAGCAATATATCCACAGGAATGCAAAACAGATTCAAGTGTTCGTTGTTGTTCAACAGCTTTAGTGGACAGTGTCACTAATCACTTTAAAGGTTATTGGATTCAGATAACAGAACCAGTTTACAATGCTTAGAAGTGTAAAGTTAATCAACATGTTAGATATAAAAGAAAATAATCTCTTAATAAATGATCATTTAGAGCAGAGTGATTACAGCATACATTATATAGGACGTTACCTTTGTAAGGGTTCTCTGTGAAAAATAAAAAGATGGAAAACTGTTTGGCAAAGTAAATACACCAAAAGATAACCTGCAGGATGTCGTATCAAATTGAAGATGCAACACTCTGAATGTCACAGGTTGAGGATAAATAACAATGTCAGCTTTTCCTTCTGGGACATGCATTGATGTCTGGACGGGGTCTTACTCCCTCTGATGCCGTGCCTCCTGCTCCCACACATATGGGTCTGGAGGGGCCAGGCTCGGGAGGGTTGCGGCTGGTGTGGAACCCAGAGTGCACTAATCTATTTCCTGCACTTGTTATGGTTTCTCCAGCAAGGCCTTGGAACATTCCAGGAGCCGAGCACGGTGTCGGGGTGTCTGCGCCTGGAACCAGCTGTGTCAGCACAGACGAGGCTCGGTTCGGTCCTGTGGGTCTTTGCGGGCAAAGAGCAATCCTTGGCTTAGTAGAGACACCTCACCCACCACCTCATCCATCCTTGTTGTAACACGGATTCAGACCTGGTTATGTGAACATGGCTTGTCGTGCAATGACACATTTAATACATGCTGTCATGTGATACTTTACAGGGCGTTTGTCAGAATGCCCGATGTGGATTTTTACACTACACTTTGCTGTGGTTTGTACTTTTCCAAAGTTGTATTGTGGGATTCTCAGATTCTCCCCGGTTCTGTCTCAAAATCGCATGGCAGCTTTTGATCACTTAATACTTTAGTGAAGTGTGCAATCCCCATTTTCACCATCTGCCATACCACACCCAGAACTTTCCTTTGGCCTTAGAACTTTACAGTCAGCATGGCATTAAAAAACACTTATTATTCATGCGGGTATGCATGTGTGTCAGATTTTCCCTTGATTGCACTCCTCTTTTTGCTGCTAATTTCAGGAGATTCCTTCATATGATCGATTGTCTTCCATTTGTTATAAATGGATCCAGTTCCTCTCAGTTTTGCTGACAGAACAGTGACAGTATTTCTATTTGCGGCTGGCAAGTACGAGGCACGTTTTTCCATTACGAGATGCTGGAATTTAGGAGAAGCGTTAATCTGTAAATTGATTGTGGATCGCCACAAAAATTGCTACATTTAGTCTTTATATTTGTCTACTATGGCCTAGAATGTTATAGAGGAGGTTAAAGTTGGCATTTTCTGGAGAGAGCAGTGAATCCAGATGGAGAAGGGAAAAGCTGCTGCAGGCATTCATAAGGTTGACACCTGTTGTCGAGAGGAGACAGGGATGGGAAATCACTTACTGAAGTCACCTGTTAGATCGAGGCAAGGCAGGCAATAAAACGCTGGGCTTCTTTCAAGGACTTCACTTGTAAAAATCAGGAAGTCAAGACTGGTTTGTTTGAAGGCATGCAAAGACATCACAGAGGGCGCGTGTTCATTGCTTTACGGTGAAAATGCATTAGATGATTGTAAAAAGCAGTGGCAATTGTTCCAACAATTTATTTTGTACATAGTGACAGTAATGCTACTTTCACACCTGCTTTGTTATTTGTAATTAGCTTGTCACCTGCTGCTTATTGTAAGCATCATTTAGAGTAAATGTAGTAGTTGTTCTTCTTCTTTCTTGTACTTGCACCGGAAGCTTTGAAAAGTATTGCTAAAACCCCCAGGGGGCCTTGCAAACTTCTCACAAGGCATTAAAAAGAAATGGAAATTTAAAGTCGTGCCAAGAGGACAAAGACTGAGATTTAGTCTTTGAAAACAGGCAGACGCTGCAAATTTTAGTTTCCAAATGTGACAGCCATGAATAATGAAGTATACGGTGACTAGATAAACTAAAGTCAGATGTCTGCCACTGGCTTCACATCTCAGTTTCTTATTTTTTCCTGCAGATTTAATCTACAACCTGAGGATGTAAACAAAACGATAATGAACAGACCAGGGATGAGGGATTTCCTCGAATCTGGTTTTGGGAGAATCTCATACAACTGGAAGAGAGATAACACACATCCAAGATAAATAGTAAGGGAAGGGGGCACTGGGCAAGATTGTATTTTATCCCGCGAGGGAAAGAGGGGGGAAAGGAAGTGGGAGAAGGTGGAGGAGATGCAGCTGGTTGAAAATGAAGAGCAGGATGTAAATGGATGGGTTTGGAGGAGTGTGAGAGGAGTCCTTTGTGAGGAGATAAGGGTTTGACCGTGTGATGGTAGTAATGATAACGATAAGGGAGTTGTGAATGTATAAGATCCAGCTGGTAGTGTTTATATGAAGCACAAACCAACTATACACCTTTATGATTAAGAGTATGTACGCAGTGAAAAATGAGTCATTCCTTTTTGGCTGTAATTTATTTGTCTTCACTCTGAAACATGGACTGTGTCTTATCTCTGATATCATTCATTCTTTTCACCCTGGAATTCACTGATCCATGTGAAAGTCAACACCGGCAGTCAAAAGGACAAATGTGTGCCAAGTACGGAAATCATTTTATGAACAGATTTTTTTTTTCTTTTGCGACAAGTTTTTCATTATATTGTATCCAGACATTTGCAGCGAGTCAATATACACATTTACTGGATGGAATGGATAAAGTAGTGAAAATCAACTACAAGCTTCTCTGCACTTTGCTTGCACAACTTTATATTTTCCAGCTGAGTTACATTTGGTTTAAAATTGTATTTGCAAAACATGCGGTCATTTTTAAATGGCATATCCTCTACATCTGTAGAGCTGAAATGGCAGCAGCAAGGAAAGCAGAAAAGCCAAGACCTGCCTTTTTCCAGCTGCTGCATTTAAGCCATCTTGTTGTATCATCAGTTGGGGGATAAAATCCATCATTCATTGTCTGTAAATACTTATTCCAATGCAGTGGGGTTCAGGGCCGGGGGCCTATCCCAGCTATCAGGTGAGAGGCAGAGTACACCGTGAACAGGCCACCAGGCCACCGCAGGGCCAGCGTGAAAGATAAAATCCCTCAGTAATTCCAAGGGCCTTATCTAGATGGCCATGCCTGGTAAACCTCCAAAGGGATGCTCCCATGAGTCATTTTGAGAAGATGCCCAAACCACCTCCAGTTTTTCAAGCATAGGACAAAATTTATTTCAAATGTATTTGCAATCTTATTCATTCATTTCAAATGGTCCACAGTTGATTCTGCTGGTACATTAGTTGATCAATGCATCAAGATCCTTAAAAGTACTTTACAGTGAACACATAACAATAGAAGCTGCAGCCAAGTTACATTCTGCCAACGTAAAGTAGAGCTGCTGTTTTGTTTTTTTTTGCCTGTGATCAGTACCCTGAGATCCTCCACCTGGGGCAAAAATCTTGTCCTCATGCCAAATGTTTTTATAGCCACATTGCACTCTAGCTCACACCAATCCAGTGAGACACTGAAGCCCTTATAAGATGGATCGCAAAAGAACATCATCTGCAAAGAAACAGACATGTAGTAAGTCTAGACGAAGTGCAATCAGGATGCACCAGAATGTTGATCAGCAGCATCTTTACTTTAGCCCAATGCAATAGCATTGCATAATTCATTTGAAATTCAAAATCAGCACTCAAACAATTATTACTATTTGATATTTTGTTATTCATTTATTTACTTTGCAGGTGCACTTGGTAATTGGTGACAGCTACAGGCTAGAGATGCTGATATTTATTGATCAAATGCTAAGAAGCTGAAAGTTAGCTCAAGCCAGGAGTGTGATAATTTTACAACAAACTGAATGAAACACCTTAATCAATAATTATCTGAGAAATACTCAGACAACTACTCTGGATAGTCTTTATTATTTACGGTCACACGATGGAACTTAAGCAGATTTTCTCAGTGATGTGCCCCCTAACAAAAGTTAATTCAGCTCCCATCCATTCTGAGCTCTCTCCAGCATGTAAAAGGCAGTCTTATCTCCACTCTTGTCTTATCTCCTGCTCACAGAGGCTGATTCATTAAGTGAACATAAGAGGGCATAATTAAAGGAAAAGTGTAAAAGAAAGGGAGAGAGAGAAAAAGACTACAGCCAACATACAGTAGGAGGACTGACTTACTGTCTGGAGAGATTTCAAAGTACAGAGAGGATGCAAGAATAATACTGAATCAGTCATTAGGGAGTGCCTCACTGAGAAAAATCTCATTCTGATATCCACAGTGATGAGGTCCACCTTAATACTCAACAGTTCTCACAATGTGTACGGCAGCGTTGCATGCACAGAGGAAAACTTTCTGCTCCTAGACTTCACAATCACTTCTCTTTTAAGCTATTATTAAGGTATGTTGAACATCTGTGAGTGTGTAAAAAGTGTCAATGTTCAGCATTTGATCCATGACTGATGGCTGTAGAATTAGTACCCTTGCATGGTATTTACCAGGGAGGTTGAGAAGTTAGAAACTTAATTCAGTGTAGTTTTTCGACTACTTCAGTAACTTCAGTCCAATTTAGCTCACAACCCTTAACTGTAGCAATTACAATTTTTCAATCAACCAAATATCACCTTAATGTGTGTATTACAGGTGTTGTATGGGGGAAATGTTGTACGTACATGATGGAAAAGTGTATGGTTTCTCCAGTGTTCATGTGACTGTTTGCGAGCAACCATGAACATTATTGAGGAATTTTTGGTTTAATTAAATTGATAAGGCTTTTACCCACATTTGATAATCTGCTTACCTGTCTGGTGAATGGCTTACCTTTCAAACTTAATAGCTGCAGTTTAGGATATCACTTGATTTATTTATAAGAGGCTTGGCGATGCTTCGCGAGTTTTAAACAGTAATTTCACAGTTTAGATTTTACTCTTTGTGGTTATTTGATCAACTTTGACAAGTAAAAAGCATGCGGTGCTACTTCAATTAATCTAAAGATGTCTTAACCAGAAGGTAGAGAACAGAGATGGTTTCAACATCACTTTCAGTTACAAGAGATCCTGTAAACCTTTGTCCAAACTTTCCAACCCCTCCTGTTCCTGTTATATCTTCATTGAGTAAAATAAAACAGCAGTAATACGACTCCAGGCGCCGAATGCGAAGAGCAGGCGTTGACCAGTGCTGTTTTTGCCAGATGAGCACATGTGCTCATAATTAGCCGCTATTTTAAATCTTGTTTGTGATCCTCAGTGTCAGCGACTTTTCTGACTCACCTTTAAAAAGTGAGTAAAAGCAGCCAAGCCGGCCTTGTTCCTCCTGGTCTCATAATTACCCCGGTGTCCTTGATGTGACCCACATGCAGATGTCAGGGGAGGGTTTCTGGAGTTCAGCAGGGTCTCTGCTGAGTGCTTTTCAAACAGAGGTTTGAGTCATTGATTTTGTAATTAAATAAAAGAAAAGCACAGCAAAGAGAAGGCTTTCCAAGGCACCTGTGTTGCTTGAAAACCTCCTGTTTGAGCACTCATCATGTTTTGGCAGGCTGAACGTCTTTGTTCCTCAGGAAACGTTAGGTGTTATATTTGTATCCCCGCTTGTGTGCATTCTTCTCTATGCATGTCGGACTTCAGTTTTTTTTTAAAAACATCTCACTTTTTGTTGTATAAACCGATTATTTTATGTCTGCAAGTCTCTTGTGTCCGCCAACACTAAGATTTCTCCAACACCTTAAGCAGAAGAACACACAGGCACTCTTTTACAATGGTTTGGGTGGGGGTGGTTGGGGGATGGGGGCTAATTTTTCCTCTTTTAATATAAGCAATAAAACCTCCTAAATCCGCTATTCACAGTCCAAGATGTTAATGACAGGAAGAAAAAAAAAGACTTAGGGGGTTGCCAAGATCAACCCAGAGCTTCCTGGTTTGCAAAAGGGAGTTGAAGCAGAGAGGAACAGCAAAAGGGCTCCAGAACCCTGTCAGCTGCATAATGGCTATCACATTTTCCATGTGCCTGAGACTGCAGACATGTGGAATGCACTAAATTCATTTTCTGGCACTTTTCCACAGTTATTATCATGCATTCAAGTGAATACAGACATTATGGATGTGTTACATATTGTACAGATCCCATACCTGACACCGCTGTGCACAATCTGAGGCTTTTGCTAATACTGTAAAATTCCATGATGACTCCATATGTTCGCTGCTTCCAGCTTTCGATGTATGGTCGCACGTTTTACTGTAAGGCTTTAACAGCAATTGCTGCTAATGTGTTAGTAACCAGAGGTCTAACTCCTTTCAGAGATTCAGATCTTTTGGCTCAGGTCTGTTGGAAGAGCCGGCTCTTACAGTACAGCTCCAAAATGGCTTTTCACTGATTATGGCTTGGGGCCCTGATGTGAAAGCCGAATTTAGCAAAAGTTATTAATGATTTTGTTTTCATATAAGCCAAATTTGTGCACTTTTCTTTATTTGCCACTAAAAATCTTCACACAAACATTTCAATGAAAAATTTTAAGAAACAACTGAACACAGAACCAGCGGGAGCCATCAAAACCAATAGCAGAAGTAATTAATATCAGTTATCATTATGGTCCAACGTTCATGTGGATGCTTAACATTCAAAAAGACAAATATTACTGCATACTATCACATTCCTGGCATAGCAGCTATAATCTGGTCTGTGAAAGGATGTTGATATTATTGAGGTTATAAAAGAGACGTTTATAAAGATGTCTTTAAAGATGTTTGGCTCCAATATATTTTATAGCTGATGTTCATGTCTAACAACTAAGAAGTCTGTTGTTCGCGATACGTTTAATATGTTAGGGGGATTTATTTCTAGTTTGTTCACGCTCCACCACCAGAGGTCACAGACTATTTGTCTGTCTGATCTACATACAGGTCATGTCATTGACATTATTTATGATCCATGTTTTTCATTCATCCATTTTGTCTTTTAACCCTGTGTCCTCGCTGCTTGCTTACCCAACTTTCTCCCCAAGCCCCTTTTAAAAATATCAAAGATTCTTGTAATATTTTCATTCGGGGAATCGTGTTTCAGTACAATCCACACAGACTACAGCAATTCAAAAACACGCTTTTTTGCCTCAGCTATCAGTGTTGTGATATGAATGAAATTAGCATTTACCTGCATAGACTAATGATTTTATCTCAATCTAGGGATGTTCCAATACCATTTTATTCTGATACCGAGTACCCATTTTTTGCCCTTGTTGTTTTATCAAGAGTTCTACTAAATTCATAATACAAGTAATTTATGTTTATTACAGATTTAGCTATAACTTTGCTGTTACTATTGTTTAATGGCTTAGCGAAAGGTAAACGACAAAACATGAATTAACTCATGTGAACAACAATTGCTTGTAGTTTTACTAAAGCATATTGGAGTTGGTTTCAGAGTGAACATTTTCCATGATGGATAGGCCCTCGTAATTCAGAAGATGAACTCAAAACTTCTTGGTTACTGTGGTGATGTTCTGGCTATCTTTAACAAATTTCTCAAGTTTTTTATTAAAATATTTGCAAGTGTTTGCCATTTTTGTGGCTTGTTGCTCTTTTCTAAAAAATGACTAATATTCTTTGAAGGACCAGAACGCTTCAAATGTTTACGCGATCAACCGATTCTGCAAGCTGAGAAGCACAGCTTTGCTGTTTTACGTGGCGACAACCCAAATGATTTATATGGTGCTAGACTTTGAAGCATTTGTGCTGCCTCTGGAAACTTCCGTCTTATACATTAGGTATGTTGCTGATTTGCTATGAGATTTTGAGTAATTACACTAAATTGCTGACATACCACCAATGCTAAATGTTTACAAAGCAGTGAGCAAGCTTCATTTAAGCTTCAGATGGTACTCACATATACTGATCATCTTACTTTTGGCGAATATTTCCGATAGGGATGTGCATCTGACATCAAGTCATGACTCAATTCGATTCTGATTCTTAGGGGTGACGATTTGACTCTGTATCAATCTCGATTCAGACAGATATTGATTTTAGTAAGGGCGCTCATTCCGGGATTAACTACATTCCTCTAATAGCTGAAGGAGATTTTCAAGGATAATCAAGCGATACTAAAATTGAAAATAAACAGAAGCAATCTTTTGATAAAGAGGTGACATCTATTTTTTGCTTTCATTGCAAAATTGAACATTTTTGTCACTTAACAGCTGCTTGAAAGTAGTCTGTCAAACATTTTTAAGGTCATATTCATTCTTTGAAATTTCAGATTGATTCAGAATCTTCATCTCTAAGAATCTCTGTTATAATGTGAATGGATATTTTCTCTGCTAATATCAGTATCTGCATAACTTTACCTCAGTCATCAGGATGAACCTTTTCTGTTTTAAGATGTGCTACAGCATTAATGGCCTCTCGTCTCTTGTTGTCATCAAATTATCCTCTGAATTCTGTCATTTTTTCACCATTAGAATACAACATTAGATGTAGGAGAATTACAAGTCAAGCTCCTCATTTCTTCACAGAAAACTTCCTCTGCAGCGCTTCCTACATTAATTACTCTATACAGTTCTGTAGAGTAATTTAAGTTATTTTCTGGTGCTGATTAATGCTTCGGTAAGTGGTGTCAGCGCTGTGAGATCCGCAAACCAGATGTCAGACAGCTCCTACTGTGCGATGCTTTATCTTGACCGCTTAGAGGCAGAGGAGTGTGCCACCCTCGCGTCTGGAGTGCGTCTGTCTGACCGGCTTCTTCTTCATGAGCAGGAAGTGTTGTTGTCTTTCACACTGACATGTAACACACATGCTTCCGACCGTTGATGTAGTGGGCCACCCAGAAGAAACAGAAAAATCCATGATGCGGCATTAACAGATGGTGTTTTCATTGACTTCCCACCTCACAGAGGCTCTTAACGGCCTATAGAGTTGCTCTTCTTTCTATCTGACCTGGCAGTTTGGGAGGTTTGTCGCCATTTGATATAAAATAGGCTTAAGAAATTAACATTCAGGATTTGTTTTGCTCTTTTTTTCCCCAATTTTTGTTATCATTGCCATGTTAATTCTACTATTTTCCCCATTTGCAAAGAAGTCAAGGTGCAGCATTTACAGTATATGCATTAAGACCAAGCGCTGCGAGGGCTTCAACCACCTGACAACACGTGGACCGCAGTCGTATTTTACTGCCCTCCATGTTCTCTCAAAGCCACCGTTAAATGATGGAGCCTCCTATCACAAGAAACCCTAAAATCACAGAGTGGTTTATTCCAGTTAACCGCAGATGACACTGGAGGTGGTGAGCAGAGAACAACGGAGTACCATAGAAACTGTCCGTCCACACAAGTTGGTTGTTGAGGAAACATGTTCCTTCTCTGGGTTTGGATGAAGAGCAGTCCTTGGTCCAGATGGCAGCGAATGTGGTGGATGTGGCGAACGCGGTGATGAGCTTGGCTGATGGGAGTGTGGTCTGTAAAAGAACTGTCCCACACAAATGTTTCCAACCCAATTCCTGTCATGTTTCCCAGATATCCACATGGTTCCTTCACTCCTTCAAGGTTTCATTGTGAAGTCGAAGCTGCTCAGAAGAACAGGAAGTGTAGTTCAGTGTATTTGCATGTTAAACACTTTGTAGGACATGAAGCTTCGCATTCCCTCTTCTTTTCATGCTTAGAGATCGCTGACATGATCTTTTACAGGTTTACCTTTAAATTAAAAAATCCATATTTTCAACAATCAGATCTCACCATTATTTTTGGTATGTAGGGCTGTTCTCAGTCTCTCACTTTTCCTGGTTGTCCCCATCACAGATGTGGTTTTAATAATATTTCACTTTAAGCTGAGTTGGAGCATTAAGATTAGGGATGGGTATAATTAATGGATGATCAATTAATCGATCGTTAAGATTTTTATCGATTAAATTATCTTTTAATCGATTAATCAAATGCATCTTTATACTGGTGCTGAAGTCGTATATAACAGCATATTTTTCCAGTGTAACCAGTGAATGAATCCCATTTAACTGCCACAAGAATCGTTCATCTTGTAATAAAAATCTAAATTATGGAACACACAATTTTTTTTTACTTTCACTTCATTTAAATATAGTCTATAAATATTGAGTTTTAATATAGAAATATTAACGATTAAGCGATAATTGATCGTTAATTCTCCTGATAATTGATTAAGACAATTTAATCGAATGCTCATCCCTAATTGAGATAACTTAGATTTGGACTATTTTGGGAGTTGTGAGTGCTGAGGACTGAATAACAACAGCTGATTGTGATGAATATTATCAGTACAATAAACTCCATTTGGAAACTCCAGGGGTATTTAAAGGAACTACTTCTAACGATGCATCATTCCAGGAGAACCATGCAGCTTTCCTGTCTCTGAAAGATTCATTCAGTTTTTCTCCAAGAGAAGAATATTATCAGCATATTTTCTTGTAGTGTGCGCTCCTTTTTGTGTATTTACACCCAGAAATTCATTCAAATGTCATATTTCACCACATTCTGTTTTTGGTTTTAGCAGGGAGATTAAACAGTTTTAGCCCCTGCATGAGTTTGTTTTGCAGACTGTCTAATGCTGAGGGATAATAATGGCCAGAAATTACATTTAAAAAAAGAAATCTGAAAAAACTTAGAAGCTTTGTGAAGGCAACAGGCTTTTGAATATTAAATTGCATCCCTTTCTGTTTTGAAGAGTACAAACTAAAACCACAAGTAAAAAAAGGGGGGCATCCCACAAACACAATTTTGTGGTTCATTATTCCAGCTGCTCGTCAGAGAGACAATGTCTCGTTATTTATTTTATTTTGGGTTTTCTCCGACTGGTGACATTTTAGCGGTCTGGTTTTCTTTGAAGTGCTCGCCAGCGCTTCATCGGCACTGGGGATCTTTGTAGTGGGTTTCACATTTTGACTGGCACTTGAGGCGACCAGCAGGAGGCCTGGCCAGGGATGGATGACATCAATTGGAGGATGTTATGCAGGAAGAAATTGAATTTCAGGTCTTTGTAGGGGGACACATCACAGAAACATCTGAAAACCTGAAAATGTTGACTGAAAATAAATCATAATGTCTAAGTGCTGTGAGTTAAGCGCTTGCTTAACGCTGTGAGTGTTTCCTGCAGCCGACTGAGGGAAAACAGCCTCCCAGTCCTGTTTTTCTTTGGATAAAATGTTTCTGATGTTTTTCTTCTCCTTCTCGCCTGAAACTACTTTCACCTCACTTCTCTCTTTGCTGAAGGGAAGGGGTCGTATTTCTTTCAGGGTTCAGTTTGGGATGCTGATGTGATGATCATTAACCAGCGGGCCACACACACGCACGCTTTCTAGAGAGCTGCAACATTTGGAGTACCAAGCTCTGATGTTTTGCTTTGTAACTAAAACCCAAGTCACTCTGTAGGCCCCAAATCCCTGAGCTGAGTAAGACCATTCCACCTCCCCACTCCTTTGTTGATGAAATTTTCTGGAAAGAAGACCTGTTTGTGTAACTGCAGCTGAGTCTGTGTAGAGCTAAGTGGGGGCCTTTAGATACTTGAGGTGGTGGGGTGAGGGCTGAGACATGGATGCTGCTGCAGTCTGTCTGATTGCAGCTCATCTGAGAACCATTTGGAGCGTGTTTATTTAGCTATCTTTATTATCAGACATCAACCTGTTGGGATGAGGGCTAATGAACAGACTTCGTCCTAATATTTGTTTTCTTTGCCAGTTTCACTTTTGCCGTTTCTGATCATCATTACATGCATTTGACATGTCAAGTTTGTGGCTTTGTTCTTCCTTTTAGTTCCGCCGAGCATTTAGGTATCTTTAACTCATTATTTTGGATTCATTTCAGTGAAATCAACCAGAATTTCCACTTAACTTCATTGTCTATCCAGCGTACAGTAAGAGTCAGACAGAATTAGTAACCTCTTGATGAATGTATGGCGTGTGTGGCAAGTACAAAGCCTTATATTTTTCTCAAGGGCTGAATAAAATTGAGCCAAAAACTAAAGCTGAAAGAGCTTTATCACCCTCATCTCTAGGGATGATGTTTTATGTCTGCTTTTTTGTGTAAAAAGGCAAGATTTTGCCAGTTCTTACACCATAACATGTTAATAAAAGGCTGTTACAGATGTTAACTGTTTTCAGCAGTCCCCTAGGGGCCCATAAATGAATGAACTGTTTTGATATGATCTCAGCGACACATGATATATTACACTTATGTAACAAGCATTAAGTGGAAATGCAGCACTTCTTCTGCAAGAAGCTTCATCAAATCTCAACAGTGGCCTTTCAGTGTGGGAGTACGTTCTCCCCATTCATACATGGCTTCTCTCCATATTCTCAATCTTTCCGTCCACAGTGCATAAACATGCACGTTAGGCCGGATGGTGGGTATCATTGTATCATCAAAGCTAAAGGGCGCCGGCTTGAACGCCTTGCCAAGAAAACTGGACTCAGTATCCATAAAGATATGTACAATAATCACATTCTTCTATACAAAGACTGCATTAGATCAACTAAATCTGCATACTACTCTGCTATTATCTGCACTAATGAAGGAAATTCCAAATCTCTCTTTTCTCTGTTCAATAAAATTACAAGACCCCCGGACTCTTTTCCCTCACATCTTAACTCAAACGACTTCTGTAACTTCCTTTTGTCCTATTTCACCTCAAAAATCGACAACATCCACCAACAACTCACTTCTGAAGGAGCTGCAGCTTCCACTGCAGACTTTCTTCCTCCATCTTTCTCCATCATTCATTCATT
>JAVQJG010041958.1:0-22145 GCA_036024015.1 Craterocephalus amniculus | reverse complement strand
TGAGAACGAAACTTACCCCACATTTTAATAATGGGGGGGGGGGGGGGGGGCAGTAAGAGATAAAATTTATAATATGCAGGTAAGGGCCCTGCATATTAGACAGTGGGGGGAATTGGCACAAAAAGGTTGATTTTAAGTTTTGACTGAGAAGTAAACCAGTGATCATGATGATTCCTCAAGCCACTCTCTCCTCATCGTCTTTTCATACAATCTTTGGCTCACTCTTCCTTTTTTTTTAACCTGGAGAGGACGCATTGGCCTCACATACTTTGTTCTACAAAGAGCTGGGTTGACTTCGCCTCCAGCTTCGCGTGACCCTGGATTGGAATAAGCGGGATAGAAAATGGATGGATGGATGGATCCTAACAATTGCTTATGTTGTCAACATTTTCTGGGGAACAGGAATGTGTAACTGTGATGGATATCTATTCCACAGAAGTTTTCCAGACATTTATATCCTGTCCAAAAGGTTTAAAATCCAGATAGAGAGAAGCATAAATGACTGTAAATACGGAAATGAGTAAATAGTTTCTGTTGTGTGTTTGTTTCAATTACTGTATGATATTTTTATTCTGCAAGACATGAGATTGAAATGCAGAATAGGTTTGGTCACTGTTGAGCCGTATGTTATACAAAATACAAGTGATTTAGATTTTTTGGCTTGACTTTATGGCGCTATATCCATTGATACATTCATTTTACATCATAATCTTATAACTGAGGCTACCCTGCAAACATTTAGTCTGTATGTTGACTGTGTTTTAAAGGGTCGAGCTTCAACATGTATTTTAACATTAAAGAGGCCAGGTGTATGTTTTTAAGAATAAAACCCCCGTTAGATAAAAATCACTCACAAAACTTCAAGCCTTGCGTGACACTTTCATATTATTGTAATGAGAAGGATTTATTTTTAAGATGAGCTTGTGAAGACTGTGATAACATGAAAGAGTTTCTCTTGATTGAGTTTTTGATCATCAGAAAACTTTCTTTGTGCGTTACGTTTCAGTCTCTCTGGAGATCTCACCTGTTTGAGTGTAGCATCCACTGAAGCCCCACATAATTATGACGGATGCTTGGCAACGTGAACCCCGACCAAATCATTTCTCCACTTTACAAATTAGGCCGTGACCAGCGCCACACTGTCTGCCCTCAGCTACACAACAAGTCTTGTGATTTATGCACTGGAGCTGCCCGGATGCATCAGAAGTGTTGCGTATCATAGTGGAAGCCATTATTTATTTCCCCGCCTCTGCGCTGTGGAGCTACAGCTTCTTTTTTCTTCATACTAACTGCAGCATGCATTATATTCTCCATCACACAGATCGCCAAGGTAATGGTTCATTTCAGGTCATCTCCAGTGTCCTTCACTCTGCCTGACTTCATTTTCCACTGATAGATCTCACTGCTGGCCTCAGAGGATGCGAGCATTACAAAGAGAAGTAATTGGATTAAGAGGATTCCTGCTGGATCCATTGAGACTGCTGCTCAGTCAAAAAACAAGAAGCATCAGAAGACGGGATTAGGAGGAAGGACGCTGCATGCAGGAGGGAGAGAGGAGGGAAAGTGAAAAAATGTGGAAGCACTGCAGAAACGGGAGACAGAGGAAGCTCCGTGCCAGGGTGTCAGAGAGAAGAAGGACTGACGGGGAAAAGGCAGAGTGGGTGGAGGCTGATTATGGGAGCAGAGATGGAGCACGATGGGTGGAGGAAGGATTCATTTTGAAATGCAAAGAGGCACCAAGACATGGAAAAGCAGTCATGTTTTATTTTCCCTGGTTCTCCATGGCTGTACGTTAGGAGATGGCAGCATTTTCCCGCTTTGCTGTTTGCAGCCCCGCAGCGTTCATGTGACATGACAGGAACACTGAGAGTGGCTTCTGTTTATTGTTCTTTGTTAAGCTCAAATTTCTTCCAGTTGCAGTAAAAATGAAAACCTGCCAAAGTTCAGCAGTTTTCTGCTAAAACTAGCATGCAGAAGGGGTTGCCATTTAGCTTTTTAAATGGATGAGTTTGACCAAACTAACTAATCTAAACATGTAGCTTCACAGAGGCCGTATGACACTGTTGCAAAATAAAGTCTTTTTCATGGCTTCCTCAGACACATTTTCATTGTCTGGCTTCCTTCAGCCAGGACACACTTACAACAGAAGAGGAGGAAGAACCAGCACAAAGCAGTGTCCTCTGTGGTTATGGAGTGTGGGAGCCATAAAGCAAACACATGAGAGACAGATCCACTCCTGCAAAATTACAATGTCTGGTTTCTGAAGATGGCAGCCCCCTCAGAGCATCAAGCAATGAATACAGACCCCAGAAATCCTCCATTATAACTTGCATTAGGCTGACATTTGGATCAAAAGTTACATGGTATGCTCCTTTAAGCATGTCAAAATGTTGATGAAGCACAAGAATTTTGGTCTGTGTGACATTTTTAAAAGAAAACAACCTTGCTGTTGCTGTTGTGGTGGTTTTTTCTGTGGACCAGCATAGCAGTTTTTCATCAGTTGTGAGTTGTTTCTAAAGTTCATGGATGCATTAGTGTTGCATTTTGTTCTGTTTTTGTTTAACTCAGGTTCATTAGAGGATGTTCTTCCAGCAGTTTTCAGTGTGAAGGACATACAGAGCAGCTTTCATCTCCATGCAAAAGTTGACATTGGGTTCAATGTAATACAGGTAATTTTCCCCATCTATCTGTGCTCTAAAACTCTTAATCTGTGGTTAAACCTGGACATAAAAAGCAGTTCTGACGCTCGTACTCGTACTGCAGTTCAAGATTTTATTACTTGTTTTTAGATGTCTTAATTGCACAGCACCACCTTACTTGGCAGAGCTTTTAACGATACATTGTCCTGTCAGAGCACTAAGGTCTACCAGCCAATTGCTTTTGGCGGTACCCAGATCACGGTTAAAGGGCAGAGGTGACAGAGCCTTTTCTGTTGCAGCTCCCAAACTGTGGAACGGTCTGCCCTTTAATATCAGATCTGCAGATAGCATTGACAACTTTAAATCATTATTAAAGACACACCTCTTCTCACTGGCTTTTACTCCTGCATGAGTTTTTATTTGGTTCTTAGAGTTGTTCTTGTGTTTTTATTTCTATTGTTATGATTTTATCGTAGTTTATTTATTCTTCAGTGCTGTTTTATTCATGTGTGTTATTTCTATTGATTTATTGATTTTATCTATTTGTTTTGTATAGCACTTTGGTCAACTGAGGTTGTTTTAAATGTGCTCTATAAATAAACTTGACTTGACTAATTTCCCAGGTTTTTTTTCTGAAAATGTTCAAGGCTGACTCAATAAGAATATCACCAGGAAAGAGAGGGCAGTCATCTTATCATATTCATCCATGATAAGAAACTGATAGCGATTAAATGTCAGAACAACCTGAAATGAGATGCTTCTGAAGGAATCCTCTCTCCTCAGGGATGGGAGGTATTCCGACTCGTCCCTCCTGTGTGCCTAACCCCTGCCACCCTGGGGTGGAATGCATGGACACGCCTCAGGGCATAAAATGTGGACCCTGTCCTGATGGCATGGAGGGTAATGGTACCCATTGCACTGATGTGGACGAGGTACACAAAGATATGATGATCAACAGGCACATTTTTTTTCCTTTTTTCTTTTGTTTCTTCAATTTATTAATTATGTCAAATTGATATATCAAATTCTTTGTTGGTGCATCAGCTTGAAGAAGAGGACACGGATGACAACAAAAGCAAAGATGCAGGCTGTTTTTGGAAATTTCACTAATTTTTCATGTCCCAATTCCATTAATCTTAACAAAAACAGAAACTGAACCAAGTCTGATCTTGCTTTCTTAGCAGCATGCGTCTTTTAAACAAGCCTCAGCAGCTAACTCACTGAGACCAGCTTTTATTACATATGATTTAATATGCTACAGGAGCTCAAATAAATCCACTGTACTTATATTACTTTCTGATGTGATATTATTAACTGCAGGGAGCCATCCATCTCGAGCCATCCATGATCTTTCAAATTTTCCCTCCATTAAGTCACACTCTGAAGGCGGCAGTAGGTCACATTTTCCAAAGTCTTTCAGAGATTTTAGCTGATACTTTTAGTTTAACCTTTTTTGCTTCGTTCATCGAGGTACCAAACACTGACCTGTGAATCATTCAAGCATAAAAAGGGAGGAACCAGCTAGTGTGTACATAAATAACTTACTGTAAAGCAGAAGCACATTTTCCTTGCAACAAATGAATAAAGTGTGTGATTGTCTTTATCATCAGTGCTCAGTGATGCCCTGTCATATGGGCGTTCGCTGCATCAACACCTCCCCCGGCTTCCGCTGCGGCTCGTGTCCTGCAGGATACACCGGACCTCAGGTCCAGGGTTTCGGGCTCGCCTACGCCACCGCCAACAAACAGGTGACATAGCACAGCTAATTCAGCACAGCCGTTTCCTATTGGTGTACAGATCTAAACCTTAATCATCATTTCAGTCCAAATCCTACCTTAAACCTCTTAAATCTCTTCAGACTGGTATTTACATGGTAACTTTATTTTCTTACACATTTCTGTGTTTAATTGCTTGTTTTATCTGTAAGTTGTCTTGAGTACTGTGAAAGTGACCTCATAATACAAACAGGTTGTCACCAAAATGTCTAAACACCACTTTACTTAATTTTCTTCAATCTACATCATTTCTTCCTTTTTTTGCCTCATAATAATTGTTGCTCTGTTTTTCTGGCGGTTTTCTTAAGGTGTGCAAAGATATCAATGAGTGTGAAGGTCCCAACCATGGCTGTGTGGAGAACTCTGTGTGCATGAACACACCTGTAAGTACAGTAAATCCCCCTCAGATCTCCTGTAGATGAACTTTTGACACATATTTATAAGAGAAACGGATTTCAGAACACCTTTTATTTTAAAGCATTGCAGAGTTATTTCCGTACATAATTCTTAAAGTGCAATGTAGAAATTAAAGGTAATTCTCAATGAACTACCAAGAAAAAAACTCACACAATCACACACAAAGAAGATGTTCTGGGTGAAAACACACCCTGCGACTAAAGCTGGGGATAAACATTTATTCGTTTCTTTGGGTGTTGATTTATTCCTTCTTTTGAAATTGTCTTATTTGGCCACGTGCATTTTTAAGCAGCATCTTTTGAATAACTAGTTAATTTTACCACTAACTTTTATTTTCTTTTGGTTTTAGCTTTTACATTGGGAGAAATTGTATTTTTGTCATCACTTTTTAATAACTCGATCTTTGGACGCGTAATATTTGGAAGATTTTGCAACAACAGTCTTAAAGTAAGAATACATGATCCCCTTATGACCATGTGCATTTATTTCTTTCCCTCTGTGTGTGACTAGGGCTCGTTCAGGTGTGGGCCCTGTAAGCCCGGCTATGCTGGGGATCAGAGACGGGGCTGTAAGCCTGAGAGAGCCTGCGGGAACGGCCAACCCAACCCCTGCCACGCCAGCGCTGAGTGCATCGTCCATCGAGAGGGGACGATCGAATGTCAGGTGAACTAGTAAAACTACCAGAGCCACTTCGCTGAACCCCGAAAGTGGATCAAAGCATTTCTGATAAGTTAGATGTGAAATCTCATGATAATTAGCTCTGGCAGCAGATGGAAGTTTGATAAAAGCAGACTGTAAAGCTCTGGACACATTTTGCATCTACGCAGTGTGGAGTTGGATGGGCCGGTAACGGCTACTTTTGTGGTCCCGATATCGACATCGATGGTTTTCCTGATGAGAAGCTAGACTGTGCTGAAACAAACTGCAACAAGGTGAGTTTCCCACAAGATAAAAATTAACATCGGCACAGATCATCCCAGGAAGGTTTTTAGACATGTTTATGTGTCAGGGCTAATCTACATGAATGAACATCTGTCTGCAGGACAACTGTCTCACTGTTCCTAACTCTGGCCAAGAGGATGCTGACAATGATGGAATCGGGGATGCCTGTGATGACGATGCAGACGGGGACGGGATCCTAAACTTACAGGTTTGTGTACACACATAAACACACTCACACACACAGGTGCATGTGCTGCCTGTTTTACACATAAAAGTTGTGTGCATCGTGTTTGCAGGACAACTGTGTGCTGGTGCCGAACGTGGACCAGAGGAACATCGATGAAGACGACTTCGGCGATGCCTGTGACAACTGCCGTGCTGTCAAAAACAACGACCAAAAGGACACGGACGTTGACAAGTTTGGTGACGAATGCGACGAAGACATTGATGGAGACGGTGAGAGATCTGAACATCAATTACTTTAACAATAAAAACAAACATCCAGCTTCATTTCCACCACTAAGTGACATTCATTCATACTCACTCAAGTAAATACAATTTTTTTCATATGGATTTATGGTGAATACTGATTCTTATTTGAGTTGTGAGCTCCTCTCACTCATTATGGATGTGTCTTTTAATAAAAACTGATAACCTCTTTAACGTCAGGAATCCCGAATCACCTGGATAATTGCAAAAGAGTTCCCAATGTTGACCAGAAAGACCGAGATGGAGACAAAGTGGGAGACACCTGCGACAGCTGTCCTTATGTTCCCAACCCTGACCAGGTGATGCCATTGTTCACTGATGGATTGTAAGTCAGGAGGTAAAGCTACTTATCAATCAGTCAAACAATTTTCATTAATAAAATACCTTTCACATATCTAGACAAAAGCATAAACACAAAGGTTGCTATGCCAAGTCAGACCAACCGAATCTACTACAGAAAGGCTGACATCAGAAAAAAAACAGACCTGAAAATGAGGTTGAACAAATAAAAAAATCAAAACCAAACACATGGAAATTAAATAAAATCCAAGTAAAACAATAAACATGTCAAAGTGAAGATTGACAATAATGACCATTGAAGGTACAGATACTTCTCAGAAAATTAGAATATGCTGGAAAAGTTGTTTTATTCAGGCAATTCAACATGTAAGGTGAAACCATTACATTTTATGTACTAAGTACAGATGGAGATTAAATGTACACATATACGCAAATAGTATACAAATCAAAATATTTTATCTTTTATTTGTTTATATTTTGCTGATTTGGATTGCAACTTCAGAAACCCCAAAATTAAAAAGCTCAGAAAATTACAATATTACTTGAAATCAATAAAAAATGGAATTTAAACACAAAACTGTCAGGCCTCTGAAAATAAACTTGTGCATCTGTACTTAATACATAAAATGTATTGGTTTCACCTTTTATGTTGAATTGCCTGAATCAAACAACTTTTCCAGCATGTTCTATTTTCCCATTGTATATGGTTCACTGTGTTACTTTGGACTTCCTGTAAAGTTACTGCACACAGCTAGAAAAGCTTAGATTCGGTAGTTTAGGTTAAACTTCATCCTCACAGACTCTGGTCTAATCTTCCGAACAAACAGTATCTGTCTAAAGCAGAGAGAGTTTCAGCCAGCTGGATCCACATCGTCCTGTCCCATGTGATGATCATCATCACCACCACGGTCATCGCTGTGATGCTGACAGTCGCTCTTTGTCACAACACGAGCCTCAGAAAATGTCATGTCAACAACAACTACTGTCATTTTTCACAGATGGATGTGGACAATGACTTGATTGGAGACCCCTGTGACACCAACAAAGACAGGTATAGTGTGACCTCACTGGTCACTTTGCACATACTTATCTAAAATGTTTAAACCTACATCAACTCTCACCACCTCCAGCGATGGTGACGGTCACCAGGACTCCCGGGACAACTGCCCAGCCGTCATTAACAGCTCTCAGCTGGACACGGACAAAGATGGAAAGGGAGATGAGTGTGACGATGACGACGATAACGATGGCATCCCAGACCTGCTGCCGCCCGGTCCAGACAACTGCCGCCTGATTCCCAACCCGCTGCAGGAGGACTCTGACGGTGCGTAACAAACCAGATAAATCTAAGTCAGGATGATTTCTCTTCATACGGGATGAGTCTACCTGTCCCTGCTCACAGGTAATGGTGTGGGTAACTTGTGCGAGAAGGATTTTGACAATGACACCATAGTCGACAACATTGATGTTTGTCCTGAAAATGCCGAGGTCACCCTCACCGACTTCAGGGAGTACCAGACGGTTGTTCTGGACCCTGAAGGAGACGCACAGATTGACCCCAACTGGGTTGTGCTTAACCAGGTCAGAAAAAATACCAGAATATTTCACGCCAGAAAAACCATCTGCCATTTTTATTAAACGGTTCTGTTCCTGCAGGGGAGAGAGATTGTTCAGACCATGAACAGTGACCCTGGGCTGGCTGTCGGTAAGTGTGTGGGAATGAAATACTTTCACATTTTTAGAAATCTTATCTTATCAAGTGAAGGTTAATGAATTCATGTTGAGACATAGCAAGGCTCATGCATCACAATTTAGAAGACAATGATCAAAAGTACTTCAATATTTGCAATAAATCAGTAGAAATGTACTTGATATGATTTTTAAAAAAAATATTGGTGGTTTTCTCTGTAAGAAAATTACTTTTTTTAATCACTTCAACCCTAATCATGAACTATAAGAAGAACATTAGTTTTATGTGGAGCTTCATATGTTTTGTATGTCATGTCTGATACCTGCAGGTTACACTGCGTTCAGCGGGGTGGATTTTGAAGGCACGTTTCACGTAAATACGGTAACAGACGACGACTATGCCGGGTTCATCTTCGGCTACCAGGACAGCTCCAGTTTCTACGTGGTCATGTGGAAGCAGGTGGAGCAGATCTACTGGCAGGCAAACCCGTTCAGAGCTGTGGCAGAACCAGGCATCCAGCTGAAGGTAGTCTACTGCTGGGCCACTGCAAGTCTTTTAGAAATGCTTGTCTACTTGTATAAATAGGTTATAAGCAGTAATTAATATAGTGCAGTACAAAGTAGCATCTTGAGTACTCCAAGCTGAAGCTTAGTTCACATATGGCAAAGTTTGATCTGAAGTGGGCCGGACCGGTAAATTAACAACATAATAATCTCAAAATAATGAAGACTTAACATTTTACCCTTTATTTTAGGGTAAGGAAGAAAAAATAATCTTGTTTAATGATCTAAACTTTTAGAAAATACTATGAGCAAGCTGAATTTTCTTCAACAAATGCTATTTCCATAACATTTTGCCTCAGTTGAACATTTACACTTCAATTAATTTAAATATTTTATTGCATTTATGAAACAATTTGTTAATGTTTAAACAGATATATATTAGAATACAATCATTTTTATTTTCTCATTTTTAAATTTTACATTTTTTCTACACATTTGATTCAACTAATTTTGACAAAATTCATCCCGCGGGCCAGATTGGACCCTTTGGCAGGCTGCTTTTGGCCCCCGGGCCGTATGTTTGACATCCCTGCTCTATATGTTCCATTATGATTCATTAGGCAATAGGAAGTCCTTCATGTTCGGAAATATTTACACATGCTTACAAATGAAACGTTTCATTAGTGCTTTTTGTTTACTTTTCATTGCTACAGCATCTTCTCTCCTCAACTCTCTGAAAAGCTCATTTTATTTTTCACTGCCATGGACCAAGTTTGCTTTTGAACCTTATTGGTAAAAAAAAGAAAAAAAAGAGCATTTTAAGGAAGTTGCTCATTATTTGTTTGTTTTTTTGTTCCACTCTATATTGGAGAAGAAAATATGTATGAAAAGTCTGGGAAAGAAAAAGAGAGAAAAGAAATGCAATAACAGAAATGCAGAAAAAGAAATCAGTCCAGACACTCTGACTTGTTATTTCTGGTTTTTGAACAGGCGGTGAAGTCAAACACAGGTCCGGGGGAGAACCTGAGGAACGCTCTGTGGCACACCGGGGACACCGGCGAACAGGTGAAACTCCTGTGGAAAGACTCTCGCAATGTTGGCTGGAAAGATAAGACGTCGTACCGCTGGTTCCTGCAGCACCGGCCCGCCGACGGCTACATCAGGTACTGGTGCAGCTTTAGGGTTAACTGGCTCTGATGGCAACACAGGGGAACCACTGTGGCCCCTGAGCAAGGCCGTTTTCCCCAAAACCATTCCCAGGGGCGCTGGAAAAATGGCTGCCCACCGCTCCCAGTATAACTAGAGATGGGTTAAAAGTTCATTTCAGTGTGTTGAGTAAAACATATTCAAAGTTATCTTCTTCTTCTTCCATATGTTTCTGTCTTTGTGAGGAAAATCAAGAGGACAGTCAAAATCTGCTTTTTTTTCAAAGAATATCTATAAAATCGTTTTTGTCACATATTCCCAAATCCTAAAAAGAGTAAAGATTATGACGCAGTTACTTTGTCAAGCTCACAAAGCAAAATTAAGACTGTTCTTTGAGGTCTGACATTTTGCCATGTGTTGGTTTGCAGAGTTCGTTTCTATGAGGGTCCTCAGATGGTGGCGGATACGGGCGTCATCATAGATGCCACGATGAGAGGAGGCCGACTCGGAGTCTTCTGCTTCTCCCAGGAGAACATTATCTGGGCCAACCTGCGTTACCGCTGCAATGGTGAGTCATGTTTTCACAAACGTTATGAGACTGGACTTGATCTTCCTTCTTTCCTCTAGAACCTGATTTTTATTTAAGGATTTAAACAAACATCTTTTTGTAACTGTGAATACAAAAACTATGGTTTGACCTTGTGTTGTCTCTTCTTAGACACACTTCCTGAGGACTTTGACACCTACAGAGCCCAGCAAGTGCAGGTGGTGGCCTGATGGCAACCGACGAGCCCCAAACAAAAAACACTTTCCGATGCACAAAAAACTCCAGACAGAAAATTATGACTGAATAAAGAAAGATCCACCAGATGTGAAACCTTTTCAGCTTTAAGATGAAACTTGCCACGTTCAAGGAGAAAAGCTGAAAGAGGGGAGCGGTCACATAACACGAAGAATTAGAGTTGTTCAGCTATAACTAAACAGTCTGTGTCAAATAATGTTACAAATGTGCAAATAGTTAACGTCATTAACAAATAAATGTGGATTTTAGTAAATTATGCTGGTATGAAATGATTATATGAAAGCATGATGTTGCTTGTTTAAATCTCACACACATTATATTCATATTAACATGAAAGCAAAAGTATTGAGTGGATTCTGAAATTAAACATCAAGTGGGAAAATGCTGGGAAAATTACCTTTTAAAGATAAACACACATCTTGACAAGTATTTAGGAATGAAAGCATTGAGGTGTAAGACAACTTTAAATGTAAACATCCATCCATCCATTTTCTGGACCGCTTAATCCAAGCGGGTGTGCTGGAGCCTATCCAAGCTGTCAGGGGGCGAGAGGTGGGGTACACCCTGGACAGGTCGCCAGTCTGTCGCAGGGCCAACATGGAGAGACAAACACTCACTCCTAGGGAGAATTTAGAGTGTCCAATTAACCTAGCAGGAAGCCGGAGTACCCGCATACACGGGGAGAACATACAAGCTCCACACAGGAAGGCCACAGTTTCAAACCCCTCATCAGCCGGAACCAGACGCTCCGACCGACTTGGGACTCGAACCGGCGGCCTTCTCACTGTGAGGCCGCGGTGCTAACCACTACACCACTGTGCAGCCCCTAAAATTAAACTTTAAACAGTCTGATGGACAGGGCCCTGATCAAAATGCCAAAACTATGAAAAACTGTACAACTGACTTTAAAAGCCATAAAAACTAACTTTTTGAAATATAATTTCAATCACAATTAATTACATTGCTCCTAAATGTCAAAACAAAGAGTTGGTATTTGGTTGATTTAAAGCACACAGAGACTAACCTTTGTACTGAACAGAGTTCACTTTTTTTAAACCTTCGTTTGTGCATCACATGAAGTACTTCGAACTTTTCATGCATGCTTAGCCATCGTCTCTGTTATGTCTCCCTCCCGCTCATTCAGGAGTTAACTTAGGTTATATTAAGACTGAGAGATGAACTGATCAAAGCACTGCTTCATCGTAATTAAAATCCTATTTTTCTGAAAAACGCCTTCAGAAAGGGTTATGAGTAGAAACTGCGCCTGTACCACAAATATCAGAATTAACTAAACAGTCCTGATGTGTCTGAAATCCAGTTCTGGGGATTAATAAAGTTAATCCCATGGGCTACAGAATTTCAATGACGAAACGTCACTGAATGTTAAGCACGGCTGTGGAAGGATCATGCTGGTAGCACTGGAAAGATTTCACCTACAGAGGGAGGAATGGATTTAGTGATGAGCAGCTACAAGTAAACACCCCATAGTAAAAAGCTGAGGATGAAAAAGGGGTAGTTTCTACAACAGGATATTACATCAGGAACCATAATACTTAACCTGAAAAGGGGCAAAGGGGACAATCTCCAGGCTAAACATGCTCAAGTAAGTCTTCTACTGTATACGTCTCATGAAAAACAGACATGAGCATGAATGACACCTTTAAGCTGGCTACAGACAAGCACAAACAAGCTTGAGGTATTTTCTGTTCTTAAAGATAAGGATATCTAGATATTTAAAAAAAAGCTTAATGTCTGAGCCAGCATGCCTTTTACTCTTACAGTAGCAGAAATCTTGACCGGGGCGGCGAGTGTTTCGTATCGCATGCATGAGCTACGCTTCTTATAAGGCCAAAAATTCGATTTAAGTAACAGACGTGACTTTTTTTTTTCAAACTCAACAGTTTTTAGTGGAAATCAACATTCTGAACATTTCACAAGCATGCACATATCCAAAATAATCTTTTAAATTTGCATTTGGAAATACAGATTACAAAATAGAAACGATAGCAAAGACAATATACAACAGGATTGAAACATCATGCATGTCCACAGCAACACGCTGCGGAGCTGTAAAATGATATCAGACAACTGTTCTTTAATCAGCATCTTCTGCAAATCAAGACTATGTGGAGAGAAAAATCTGTCTTCCACATTCAATTTAATTGACAGTTTTCTTTCATCTTATAAACAAATGGTCACTTAAAGAGAATCACATGGCAACAAATAAATACCTACAGGTCTGTTACTACGACTTACAGGACAACAGTGATATAATGCTTTTCTCACAATGAGCTCTTAGTGAAACTTAAACGGTGTATATCCAGAGCCTTTTACAAGTTTCCATAAAATGCAGTCATTTAGAAAACCCCAGTGTTATTAAAGGGACGTGTTTTTGACACCTACAACTTTCTGCATTAAGGAAGGAGCAGCGACTCTCAGCTGTTAACTTAGGACAGGTTTTTAAGCCATCCCTTCCGTTTCTGAGACTTGGATCCAGTTTCATTCAACACGACATGAACAGGCCTTTTCTGAGAAGTACAGCATGTACATAACTGGTGTCTCAGAGCAAAACAAGCAGATGAGCCCAAACTAAACTTTTCACAAGATAATCTGTGCATCTTATGTTTAAAAAAAACCAAAACAGCTCAAGTTTGCTTTCCATGTTTCAGCCTTTAGTCAGGAAAAGACACGCAGCTTCAAATCTCACTTCTTTTAGCTGCCAAATTTGACATCAAGGGTTTTTTCAAAGTGTTAAATTAGCTGTGAAAATGTCAACCGAAGACAAGATGCTTTAACCTCTATAGCTAATCTCCATCTTCCTCAGGTTTCAAGCATCTGGGGAGAAATTGTAGTTAGTAATTTAGATTCCCAGCTTATTTAATAAAGTGAGATAGCAGCAGTATGCACAGTTAGACACCAACTGCTTCATCTCAGTGTGTATGAGGTTGCAGATAACATCTAAAGCCAACATGTGTCACTGCGGGACTTTCAAGGGGTTGAGTGGCAGAAAAGAAATACATTCGGAGTTGTTCTGGAGCACATCTCGCTTCCCAGCATCCCATGTTCAATTTTCTGTTTATTCCTTTTAGATGTTATATTGTGTTTTGGCCAAAGCAGATCAATTTCTCATATTAAGAAGATCCTGCATCATGTCATGAGTTAATAGTTGGCCTTTTCTCTTTTAGCATTTTCTAAATTTCCACACTAACATCTCATGTTAACAGAATACAGAGGTGAGGGGCATATTTTTTTCAGGTACGGCTCCTCTGAGGAACATACATCTTTTATCTGATTCCCTCTCTGTGCCATATAGAAGTTGGGAGCACAAGGACTGTGGGAACGTGGGAGCCACTCCCTCTGTTCTTTTCCAAAACTACAGCACAAGCTGCACTGGAGTAAGCCCTTTCTAATTTTGCATCCCCTAAAATCTTAACGGATTTAAAAGGGAAAAAAAAAGCCAAAGTATAATTTACAAAGGAAAATAGAGAATTAATCTTTTCTTATACATCAAAATATCTCTGGTGTAAAACAGTCAGCATTCATATCGGACAGAACTGTCCCCTCTCAAACGTCAGGGGGTCACAATTAAAGTGCCAAGCAACTAGTGGACTTCACATTGCACAAAAAACAGAAGGAAAAAAATCAAAACAAAAAAAGCATTTACACTTTACCCAGCCCAGAATCCCACGATAGGCAACAACAACAAAAGCAGAACATATGTCTTAAAAACACTCCACTTCAGCATAGCAAGATCAAAGTCCTGTACATAGCATGGGATAAAAGTCTGCTCGGTGTGTCCATCATGTCATGCAGAAGATTCAGAGGTCCACAAATGCAAACGGTCAGTGCGCGTGTCAATCCGCAACCTTTACAAGACAACACCTTTCATTTGTCAAAAAAGCCAACAGAGTGCGCTGATGGAGAGGAGGAGCCGGATCGACTGCTTGCACTCGTCTGCAGAGAGATGCTACAGTAGGAAGAGAGAGCGGAACAAGCAACAGTCTGAATCGAGGGCCACTGAAGAGAGAAGAGGCCTGATCCGACTGGGACGGGGCCAAACACTCCAAAAAACATCGGTCCATTTGGCAAGAAGCTAAAACTAGGACACGGCCACAGAAATTACATTCGTTTATCATTCATGAAGTAGCATTGTACAGAGATGGACATAACAGAGTCACTGAACGGGAGTTCACTGTTGCACTGGAGAAACCCATACATGCATCTCTTTAGACTTTGTGATAGCGTTATGTTACACAAATCAAACCTGCGCAGCTATAGAAGGCCTTCATTTAAAGGTTTGGACTGTCGATTTAGTCATGCATTTTGTTTCAGCTATAGTATGTACAGAGTCAGTGTGAATGACTTAGTCTTCAGCAGGATGAACGAAAGCAAATGACAGGAATCCTCCAATCACTGCTAGTTTTTGCAACAAAACAGTGAAGTCTGAACACAATGCTAATTTTCTGAATAAGGTTACATTTTTAGACATTTATTTCAGACACCTAAAGGAAAAATCCAACATCCTTTACTAAAATAATGAATAAATATGGTGCCTTACATTTCTGAGCCTCTTTTTTGACATCTGCTCCTTTAGGATGAGATAGAAAGCAGCAGTTTTGCCACACATGAAGAGATGAACTAGTAGAGAAAGCATTGATGCCTTTTTTTACAACAGGAGAAAAGAACTGTGAAAATCTCAGGACAAGTATTTGGAAAAGTAAAAGGCAGGATAACTGTTTACATAAAAAAAAGCTGGAATATAAAAATGAAGCCGAGTTTCTACTTCTGTCGAGTCTTTTTCCCTTTCTTCCATAACTTAAGGTACGATTTCACTCGTTGATTGTCATATCGCCATCACAACACTCACGTCCCCTCACTCACATAATCGATCCAGTTTACATTTTTCTACATCAGCTGAACATCCTACGATTTTAAACTTCTATACAGCTGTGGAAACTTTGTGGAGCCCTTTAGGTCCTCGGAGATTTTACTAAAAATATCACCGTCCAGATTTTGGGGTTTATAAAACTAATGGAGGAAATTAAGCTGCAGAACTTCTACATCTGCACAATTTCAAATGGTTCATCTGCTGCATCCAAAGACATCTTTGCTGCTGAGAATAAATCCAGGTGAACCTGCAGAAAATGTTGGACTTTTCCTTTAAGGGTCTTTTCTTGGTGGTCTTATTTGCATAGGAATCACAGGTGTATTAAAGGCAAACAAAACCGCTGATGGAGCTTTTACAGCAGACAATGAACACAAATGATGCAGCTGTAAAAGTAAAATCCAGACGTGATGCCTTTCACGGAGCAGGCAGCTGAGCGGGGCGGAGGATTCGGACGGTCTTCCCCAACTGCTCTCTAGTTACGTAAAGATATTAGCACATGTGCGCACAAACAGTACAATATACCAAAATTCATCCCACACACCTAGACCAGCCTCTCAGGGAAACTCTGACAAAAGGCCGAGGCAGACTTCTTGGCACTGAATATGAAGTCACTGTTAATGTCAGCTTTAAAGATGGACACATCTTGGCAAACAGTCGGAGATAAAAGGGTGGATTATTTTGGATCGATAAGATCATGTCAGTGATTTTTGACCAGTACTTTCTGTGTTATCTGTGTTGCAGGTTTTAGCATTGCTGAAACGCTGCACATAATACCTATTACATCAAAACACCTGCACTCTTTCCTACGGACAACCTTTAGTCACCATTTATGTATCTTATCCAAATGGTGGATATAGATGTAATATAAAATATTTCTTTATAAATTTTCATAAAACTTCTATCTTGCATCTAAAAACAACCTTTGTAGGCATTGACACTGCCTTTCCATCAATCATTAACTCATAACTGATGTGTCAAAGGTCAGCTGCATTTTTTTGTTAGAGATTCCCTGTCAAGGAGCAAAAAGCCTCCCCATAATTGCACTCCTTCTTAAATACTTCTTAAACCCTCTTTGTTTTCTCTTTTTTGACCTACTTAAAAAAAATTTAACAAAAACAACCAACAACAATTTGGTTATAAAGTGTACCGCTACAAATTACAGTACGCTGATTTGTCAAACCTTACACAACATAACCACAAATATCACGGACCGACAGTTCCTCTTAAATACAAGAAAATTTTACAATAAGTTACGAAAATACGTTATCACATCAGACACTTAAGTAGAACAGTAAAATGTTACTGTAAGGCAAAATCAGGTGATTTCACAGTGACGACTTAAAAAGATTAAGATTTTAGTGTTCTCTGGTTTAAAAACTGAGAGCCTTCCGTCTCTAAGAAGGACGTCAGTCTCAATTTTTGATGCATTTTTCTTGCGTTGTGGTTAAAAAGGAATACCTGATTATTTTCTCAGAAAATGTTGATTCCTGTGGCATAAAGCCAACCCATTTCTGGAGCGCACAGGCTTTTCTGAAGTGCTGCTAAACACTGATATCTGGATTTGACTGTTGGGCTGCAGCACGTCAACATCAGAGAATGGCACATCTAACACCAAAGAGCAACTATGGGGAGGTTTTACACTCCTTCATTAAACGAGTGACTTGACAAACACATCTATAAATATGTTAGCAATTAATAAATAGACATAAATTACATCAGTGCATTTTTACACTACACCTACAGACTACAATTTGGCATCAAATTTAAGTCATGACATGGAGTATAAAATCTTTAACCAAATAAATAATGTATAAATACAAGAAGCATAAAAACAGATAGTACAAGATGAATTTAACATTTGGTTGTCAAAAATAAAGCTTTGAGTGTGAAATAGAAAGCTGTTATGGTATGACGGGATAAACTATTTTTTCCATTGCAGGGTAATGAGCACACAGGCTTTGTTTTTCTTTTTTCCCCCCTCTGTTAGACACAGCCACAACAACAGGCATGGCGTCTTAGCAGCTTCCTGCTTCAAGCAAATATCGACTGAACTAATAGTGGATATGAAAAGAAAAAAAAAAACGGTCAAATGTGCATTTTTGGAATATATGTGGCATGTAATGGAACACTGTAAACACAGTAGGCTAGCGAAAGCACTGAACGACCAATCTCATTCAAAACGACGGTGAGTCCATTCACCCACTGGCCACCGGGTGTCTTTTCCCCTGTTGTCTTTTGGTGGTGCATCGTTTTGAAGGGCTTCACGAAGTCAAGGGTGAGGTCGGACAGCTGGACAGCCATGCAACGGGGGAGAGGTTTCATCTTGCCCTTTATTTCTCTCCATTCACAAGTTAGGTTTTTTTTTTCCTTTGTTCCAGACCACAGTCAGAGAGCAGGTTACAGCCTGTCCATCCTGAACGTGTCCTCTGTGGCAGGGTCAGCGAGCACCATGTCAGGGTCATTGAGCATGTGCAGACCGTCCAGCGTAAGAGGATCAATCTTAAGCTCATCCAAAGGAAACTGAGAGTCTGCATCGAAGCTGACATCCCCAACGCCTGCCAGAGAGTTGGTCAGCTCTTTGGAGAGACTCGGTGGAGACTCACCTGTGACTGAAAAACAGGACATCTGAGAAACGTGGATGCACGAATTTTATAAAGAATGGTCATATTTTTCCATGTTTAACCAGTACTAGTAACTGACCATGGCCATTATGGTCTGCACTGTCAAGCAATAAAGGGACTATAATGGTTAATTATAGTTCTAGTTTTTTCTTAAGACCAAAGTAAATTAAGTTCAAGTTCAAGTTTATTGCACCAAGGAAGAAAATAACTCAAAACATCCAATTTAATTCTGCAATCAGTCTCCCATGTGCAAAGAAAGAACATATCATCTTATAATAATTATCCCTATTAAATGAACATGCAAGTCTAATGTAGGGCTGGGCAACATGAACCAATTTTCATATCTCGATAATTTATTCCTTGATCACAACATACGATATAAATCTCGATATAAACTTTTTTAGTCAAGTAGACAAAGAGACGGTTCAAATTTATAGCCTGGCTATCGCGACTATAATGCGAGCATATAGTCTGGCCAGGACTAATACAGAAACTGTTTCTCAGAAGGGACGGTTGAACCATCTCTTTTAAATGTCGCTCTTTGTGATTGGTCGAAGCTTAAATCAAATCAAAATTTAAACCAATCACAGAACTCTTTTCTCTGACTCGTGTCAGTTTCTTACAGAAGCCGGTCGGGAGCAAGGCGAAAACGTCTTTCCCTCCAATAAATGCCTCTAGGGCTACACGTTGCTCAAATTCCAACTTGAATTTTCTGTTTAATGTGCTCAAAACGGATTCTACCGCTGTGTTAAACGCTCGTCGCTGCTCCATGTTAGCTATGTTGACAGTTGTGCTGCCAACGGCTGCCAGTCGTAGTAGCACTACGTCACTGCTTTGAGCCCGGCTCTTTGAATAAGCTCAATTTTGATTGGCTCCCACTTTTTTGGGATTTTGGAAATCGGTTGAATAGGCCTCCTGGCCAGACTATATGGAGCTTGCGAATTTTAGTCGCGGTAGTCAGGCTACAAGAACAGAGCAATTACAGTGTAATGTTAAGAGAACAAAACCACTAATGCAGTGGCAGAAACTGATTTACACAGTAATGAAGTGCAATGCATGGACAAAACGGTAACCTCACTTTTGAAAAAGTGCCTTTTCTTTTTCCGCATCTTACTTTTCAGTTTGAAAAATTTATGTAGAGCCAATAGCAAAGGCTTCATGAAGTGGCCTACGCCATGATGAGCACACATCAGTTGGCAGCAAAACCCTAAATGGACTACTTTGGATAGTTGGATTTCTAAGAGACAACATTAAAAAAACCACTGATAGTTATTCCGTCTGTTGCATATTTGACATGTGTATGGGAAACTTTAAAATGCTGAATCTTCACTGAATTGAAAATTGTTAAAACACAAAAAAGAGGGAAGGTGTTGGATGAGATGGTGGGTACAACTGGTGAACTCAAATTTATGCAGACTGGCAAAGCTCTGAAAATGAGAAAACAGCATATAACTGCAGGCAGAAAAGGGCTTATTGAGTTAGCATTATGAGCAATCCTGATACAATTACAGCTTATTACAGATTAAATTTTGGTCACACATTGACATATTTGAGCAAAACAAGTATACCAATTACAGTCATTGTGGTCTTAAATTTGTGTTGAGGCTCACCTCTTGCTAAAGGAGATCTTGAACACTGGCTATGATGTAGGCTACATATTGGGGGTGGGCAATATGACAAAAATATATTACAATTTCTATTTTATCACGATCTTGCATTTATGTCCGACACTGATTTGCAAGTCTGGTCAGTAAAACCAAGCAATATCTGTATGTAAAAAAACTGGCAATTTAGGCCAAAGAAGCTTTCTGAACAGATTTCAATTGAAGTAGTCGCATGACAAAGAATATAAACATACTAAAAGCCCCATTATGCTTCGTTTTGCACGTAAATAGGCACATGGGTTTCAAACGTCCAAATGCGTGGCTGTCCTCATCATAGATATACTTAATGTCTATGATCTTCATGCTTCCATTCGACTTCTATGTTCCTATGGTCAGCCACTACTAGGGGGTAGTGAAGAGTTCATAATGGACCCCGCGATCCTACTTCAGTTTCGAACACTCTTGGCGGTGGTAATGCATCACTGTAAAGTTGTCTCTAACCACTCAACACACCCTGAACATTTGCAAAGGTTGTGTAATTTGTAGTGATGTTCCGATCGATCGGCCACCGATCATGATCAGCCGATTTCCGTAAAAAAGTATGTGATCGGTGATCGCCGATCAGCGTCTTTTGTTGCCGATCATAAAACCAGATCACCTAAACTTCATACTTTGCAGTCTGTAGAAGCGCTGTGTGGCGTCGCTCCCGCTTTCCTCCGCACTGCGCGTGCACGCGGGTGCAAATTCAAAACAAACATGTCTGCCGTGTGGAACACTGTGATGTGAAGCTGCATCCTGTAACATGCGCAACGGAAAAGTACCTCGCAGGAGGAGCGCTTCAAAATCCTTCAATACTACGGATCTAAAACGACATTTAAATAACTAACAGCTGACGCAGTCTGGTGAGTTTAAAAGGCTTTTACTGCACTGAATGAGAAGAAGACGCTGCAGCAGCCAGAGCGCAGCCAACGCAGCTAACAGGTATCAGTCGTCCATATGAGCCCGACAGTCAGAAGAAGGCATAGCAAATAACCACAAAAAGTATTTTTTTAATCTGGCTAGACCAACACCCGTTCCCTGTGTTGGAGGATCCTGGTTTTTACCGACTGCACCCGCACTTGCAGCCCCGCCACATGCTGCCTTAACAGAGATATTTTAACCCTTTCATGCATGAATTATTAAGAAACAGTGCCATGTGTTTTTTAGATACAGTAGTTTACTTCCAGAGACACATACAGTACAATGATACTGTTTTATTTCTTAGTCATATTTAGCTTTTTATTTTTTTTATGTATTTTGATAGTTTATTGAAAATGATTAAATATCCTTTCCATATGTCTTTTTTATGGATGTTCTATAAAAAATGTGGCTCTATCATTTTTCTTTTCTATGTTTATCACAAAAGAAAGTTTGGTAATTACAATGTATGAATTTACATATATAAATATTAATTCTAGAGTAAGTCACAGTGTATTGCATAACTCACTGATGTCGCCTGAACTGTCAAAATTACAAATTTTTCATCCCCACCCATGAATATACTAGAAAACAGCTGTGAAATAGGTGTCAACTGTAGTGAACGCTATGTTTAAAGGGTTAAAGATGCAGTCCTCCATCAGACTGTGTGCTCTTACATAAAAAGTCTTCTTAAAGAAGGTTTCTTATCACCCCTAAGTTAGACATACGAAGCTCAGACATCCGTCCTGTTTTGATGCCGAGTTTAACACCTCGGTGTAATTGAATAAAATTTAAATTTAAAATTTTTTAAATTACAGCAATGTGATCGGTATCGGTGATCGGCACCGGTATCGGTGGCAAAAAATATGATCGGAACATCCCTAGTAATTTGTACAGTTTTTGACCGCATCTTCATTCTTCGTCTACAATTTTTCCTTCCCGTTCTTCTTCTCTTCTACTCTGAGGTGTTAGTGCTCAACACTGCCAGCATGGTTTCTGGTGGCATTACTCCACCCTCTGCTTCAAGTGAGGGACGGTTTTGTTGGTGCATCAGCGTAGAACTGCAACTTATAGAGTGACCTAAACGATCCATACAATCTCATTTTGGCAGATCGTCTAAAACTTCTAATCCTTCATGTTCTAGTCACAATTAGTCGACTAGTCACGATTATGTCGACTATTTTAATAGTAGACAACTAATTTAATAGTCGAAGCTTCGTTATTTTAAAAAGATTCCTGCATATCCCAAACCCTCCGAGCGGTCGCACGGCGCTTTGCGCCCGGCACCCCCTCCCACCACCAGCACAGCGACTTTGCAGCAGCTCGGAGTCAGCTGGGACTCATAACATGAGAGTTGCAACATCGCTCGGAG
>JAVQJG010041957.1:0-29849 GCA_036024015.1 Craterocephalus amniculus | reverse complement strand
CTATCTATCTATCTATCTATCTATCTATCTATCTATCTCACTCATCTTCAGCATGTAGGAAGCTGCTTTTCTTGCCCCTAATAGTCTGGAAAATAGTTGTAATTGACAGTGTGAGGGGTCATGAGTACAAAGGGCTGCAAAAATAGTTAGCTGAACAGAAGGTGCCATTTCTCCAGAGCCAGTTGACAACACTCCCTATTAATAGTGAGGATTGTCCTTGGGTATTTTTATAAAAGGAGTGTGTGTGTGTGTGCGTGTGTGTGTGTGTGTGTGTGTGTGTGCATGTGTGTGTGAGCATGGGGAAAATAAGGCAGAAGTGGATGAGGATTTCTCAGAGAAGACAGAGGGAAAAAGCTCGTGTTACAGCAACCTCACGCACTGCTCAGCTTGTGCGTCAGACTTTGCCCTCACTCGCCTCCCCTCCTCCCCCATCCTTTACCATACACTTAATCTCACATATTCATCAACGTTACTTTGTTTTTGTCTGTGATTTTCTCCGCCGCGGCTCGACACGCATGCACACACATCCCAGCTCTATATTTAGCGTAGTGTGGAGTTTAAAGGTAGAGTCGTGTGGACCGCTCGTCTCACCCCGGCTCCAGTCCTTACAAGGACCCCCTCAGTGGGCAAGGTTGCCAAGCAACCAGCCATGTTTGTGCCCGAGCTGTGAAGGTTCAACCCGCGACCCACACCTGCCCTTCATCATCTTAATCATCGGCGTCGCTGTCCTCAAGGCTTCTTTCACGTTTTGATGATCACGGTGTGTCGTGTAGCAGAAAAGGAGTAAAGCCTGGTTACAGATTAAGATGTTTGGAGGAAAGGATGCAGAGTACAGCTGGAAACCTGCAGCACAAACATGCTAGCTGTGCAGAGGACTGTGTGCGCCCACATTACACTTATTACACAATCTGAATAAAAACCATTAAAAATAATGATAAAAGAGCTTTATCTGTGATTAGTTCTCATAAACATGATCTTAGTGTTTAATCACCAAAATTACTTACTGTCAGCAAAGTCCACCTGTTTGTTTTTACAGGAGAGCTAAAGATATCATTTTTTAATACTTTGCATGACTTGTTCTTGTTCTCATTCTTCATTACACTGCAGCAGAGGACTAATTTTCACTGCTTTGATGGAATACATGGTTACTGTTTGCAACAAGTACCTTGAAAGTGAGAAGTCGCCCAATTTTCAGCATTTTTGAGTTCCAGATGATGGTGCTTGCCCTCAGATTTGTGTTGTTACTCTTACACAAGCGCAAAAAAGCACAATGCAACCCCACAAACGTAGATAGCATCACTCACTGGTGTACAAAAGAAAAAAAAGAAAAGAAAAGAAAAAGGAAAAGAAGGTGTAAAGTAAATAAAGGAAATGTATTATTATTAAGCCTGGAGACTGTTACTGAAGAAAAGAGTCTGACATTTTAGCTGCAAGTTAGATAAAGAAATGGTCAAAATTCCAGCTTGAATGGTAAATGTCAAACTATAAACCAGCTCCTCAGCTGAAAGGTGAGCATTTTAAATCACTCTCTTTGATGTTACCACGATAATAATAATGTAAAATAATCCTTGCAGTTATTATGACTACGGTGCTGCTGGTGTGCTCTTTGCAATCATTTTCATAACAAACAATTATATCAGCATTTTGGAATATCTGTTTACAGTAGATTTTACCCAAATACCCTTCAGTGTCATGCGATCCTATTGAATTAATTGTCCCCTAAAGAGGGACAGTGAGGAGAGCAGAGTGTGACAGTGAGCCCAGATAATGATGGCAGGGCTGGAAGCAGACAGGGGGAGCAGAAAGGCTGTGGCCATTAGTGGGTGACACAAGAAGACAGAGCGACATATGAGAGGACAGGGAGTGAGCGAAGACGGCGCTCTGCTGTCCCGAAACTGTCTGATGAATAAACACGAACACAGTCTGAGGGCGAGCAGTGGGAACTGATGAACCAGTTATATGTCTCTGAGCATGCCCCAGTGTTCGACTAGATGCTTTAAATTAGTGGAAATAAAAGAATAAATGATCTCTTACACATTCTTATAATCACACGGTTCACAGTTTGATTGAAGCCATTTTTATTCCAATCATGTTACACACAGTAACACAAAGTCTTTGCACTTTTTTCTATGTGGGCTCATAGTTATGATCACCTGGTTTGGCTCATTTTTTTTCTTGAAACAGAAATTAGATTCTTAAAACTACACAAACAAACCTCCAAACCACATGGTAGCAGTTCAAAACACAATTTAATCCCTCATTCATTTCATGAAATTGCAAATCTCTTGCCACTGTACATGTCTCATTGTACAGTTAGCCAACATTCAGCGCAATTTCTAAGTGAATAGATCTTATTTGATTGATTCTCAGTCTGATGGTTTTTCTCTCTAAAACACATCATTTCATTCTATAAGTCATGATGCTCATCAGTTAACATTAGTTAAGAACATAATAACATGAAAACCATAAATGAATCTCTTTGATTAAGTGTCTGGTAAAACTAAACTTGACTGATAGAGGAGTTTCTCACATCTCAGCTGACCAGTCAGACAGTATGTGTGGTTACCTGACAGCTGATGTCCATGATTGTGCTGCCATACATGACCAGTCCAAACTTTCTCATCGTGTGGGACAATCGGAATTCCCACCATGGAGCGCTCATCAGGGACTGGTTCACTACTTATCCTAGGACGATCATGGCGCTCCCTCCCACCACCTTACTGGCCTTTCCGCAACCCAGTGGAGGAGTTTCTGTCAGCTAGAGGTGGAGAATGAGCACCAGGCTCAAAATCACGAGTGAAAAGTTCTGGGAGTGAGATGAGTTTTTACAAGTCAGCCGTGATGTTGTGCTGAATTAGATTGTTTTACCAAATGATCTTAGAGTTTTGAGAATATTTCCATTGCAAGAAATGAGCCAAACCAATAGAGAAAAAACTAAGTCTGAAAGATGTTTATACAACGTATTGTCTGAAGTACTCAGACAGTACAATTTCGTTACCACAATATACTATTTCAATTCAATTTTCCTGATTTTTATTTAACCCCAGGAAAAACTGGCGAAAAAAGTCTAATTTTTAAAATCTGAATTACTTAATTACCACTTTTTCACAAAAGGTGTAAAAAAAAAGAACAATTAGAAGTCCAAATTAATATAGTGCAATCTTTTGCTTCATGGCATCCATTAGGGAGTGGAGACAAGTTTCATATTGTATTCTGCAGAGTTTTGAGAAAAGATTTTCCAATAAATGATGCAAAATGTCAGAAACATATTGTCAAATACAATAGGATTGATAGGATTTTACTGACTGATAAATTAGGTAATTGAAAACCTTTTGCGATGTCCAAATATTCCTTATCCACACAAACGCCATACAATTATAGAATATTTTATTCATCTTGGATAACAATATAATGTGCTGACGGATGCATTACAGAATTAAAATAGATAATTCTGACAAAAACTACAAAAACTTCTTTTCAGTCATTCGGTCTTAAAATCACTTTCATTTTTCACAAGCGACTACAATAAAAAAAATCTGTTTAAGTATTCCAAGTGATGAGCATTATCTAAATAACACATAATTACTGTTTTTTTAAGACATCAACATAAATGCAAAAGATCTTACATATCCTCTTTTCATATGGAGCAATAAAAACTTCACTAAATTTGTGAACGGAGCAGCCGGTCACAATGATGGCTAATAAAAACAAAGCAAGTTATTCATAATACAATGTTGTTCACATGAATGGCATCAGTTGAATTTGAGTCAAAAATTAAAAAATGAATATGATACATGATTTATAAATACATATAGTATACAAGAATGCACTTCAAAAATATAGATATTTCCAGTTTAAGGCCAGTGATTATTTCCCGAAATAGGAGATTTGTGTGAGGAAGGATTTATGAAAATATAACAATGCTTACTCTCTTTTGGATTCATTTTTTAAATGTGATCATTACGGTTCAATAAAAGAAAAAAAAAATGTAATTAAAAAAAAAAAGCATGATATTAAAAAAAAAGCATGATAGTGAATGAACTCTTTTTTCTGTCAGATGTCTGATCACCAAAATCTGCAAAAGTAAACCAGAGATAAAATAACTGATTGTCAGGCTCTTATTTGTGTAATTCATCAGACAGAAAAAAAAGACTTTTAGTTTTGTTTATATGCGTGTGGGACATTAAGTTTCCACAGGCAACAAACTCAGCAGGAACAGCCAGGGTCAAACAAACACATGTAGTAAAAACCCTTCAACAGATGCACACACACACTTTCAGTATAACCCAGTTGTCTCTCAAAGGCATTTGCATCTTTGTGGTTAGTACAAAATTATACATGTAGAGTAAGATGCTTGGAATATAATATCATACGGGTTAAAAATAGGAAGAATACTATATTTTACACAACAGCTTTAACTTCATCTGGTGTTTCTCTAATAATAATAATAATAATAATATTTTGGGAAAAAATCTCTTTAAGATGTGTGTGTGTGTGTGTGTGTGTGTGTGTGTTTTAGGTGTAATTAGCTGTCCTATAGGTTGCTGAAAAGTTCATTTTTCTTGGTCCAGTCCATGGGCGGAGCTCTTTTGTTGGAGCGTTTCTGGTGTGCGAGCTCTTTGACCTGCTGCAGGCTGAGAGTGAGAGCTGGTATGGCGTCTGTGATCAAACCCTACAGAGAAAACCAGCAGAGAGGGAAACTCAGTGTGTGCAAAGGTAAGCATGCTGCATTCTGCGAAGACGGGACTGTCCCTGCTCTGCGATGTACCTCCGGTGGCGTGCTTGCCGTTGGGGTTGTGAGCGAGGCGTTTGATGAGGCGTTGGACGGTGAAGGGCTGATGGACAGCTTTGAGTTTCTCTCCCCCTCCCTCGCCACTCTGCCGTTCATCTGTGAGCACAAACATTCATCGGTTTCACTTCATGCTTCATGACAACAAACCATAGATTAGCATAAGTAAACACAGTGATGGAGGCTGGATGGTTTTCCAGCCTCCATGTAGTGTCAGACTTTGCCACCAGAGGGCAGTCTTCGATTTTTTGAGTTTTATTTCATTTGGGGACAAATGGGACTTCTTCTACACTTGCCTTTTTACTGAGGAGCGCAGATTAAAATTTTTGGCAAAACCTAAAACTACTATTTTCTTTGTGTTAAATGTTGATGTACTGATGGTGACCCAAGAAGTATTTAATACAAATGTGGGAGTTTTTTTGAATGATCAGAAAAAAAATCACCATAGAATGAAATAAGTTTATTATAGCAGGTTGTGTTGAGAGAAGCTCCCGTTTTCTTCCCAGATTGAGACAAAACTTCCTGCAGCACTGCAGTTCAAATCCGCGTTTCTAGTTGTCTCACAAGCCTGTAAAACCTGTCTGTAGTGCAAATGTTGTTATGTTTTACCACTCGGTAAAAGACTTTTCCCTGACCTCCCTCTCGTTTTTTCAGTGCCTGTTGCACAACAATACGTGGAACAAGTAACTGCACTGCTGCACATACAGTTCCTGAGTAACAGGAAGTGCCGATCAGGCACTCTGCATATCTGGCCCAAAGCCTAAGTCAAGGCTGCCAGCATTAATACAGTATGTTCTAACAATATGTGTCTTGGTGTCTTCCTAGAAATCACCTACCAGTGACAACACACACAGATTGGGCTTTTGTTAACATTGAATGTCAAAGGAACACAAACTCACAAAATCCTACAATTTCAAGTGAAAAGAAATAAAGAATTAAGATCAGATTTCTATGAAATATTATCTTAATGTGATTCTCTCTAAGAATCATCCGTACTCCATTCTTAAAGGGGCTGGGTTCAAATTTCTATGATGCCAAGATAATCTACAACTAAAAAAGGTAATGCAGAATATTTAATGGAATTCAGTTGAGAAATGAATGTTCTACATTTGAGCATAATGCTTAACTTTTACAAAAAGCTGATAAATAATGGAATTATAACATCTTCCAAATTACACATATGGTACATAAAGTAAACAAAATGCTACATTCTGATGATCTGTGGATCCATCAGATTGCATTCAACGTCCAATAATTACAACATAATAATAATAATAATAATAAATAACTTTGGTTAAAGAAAAGGCCGTCTTCATTCAGGAGAACATTTTTTTCCATTGATACAATTGGTATAAAGGCTTCAGCAACATTGAGTCAGCTGCAAATGATCTTTATGGATCTTCAGCACTTAATCCATTTAAATGAGTGAGGCTTTAAAAGACCAATATCTAGGATAGTGTTCAAAAAGACAAAAATACCTTGTTGAAAATCTGTCAGTTTAATCAAGAACCTGTGAACTTAGCTCACATTGGTTATTTTGATTGGATGAGATAAAATAGAATTACACAACTCAGCCCTTACATACCTACAGCTGACTGAGCAAACACCAAATTGTGAATTATTAAATCAGATCATTTTTCATTTTTTCCTTCAGAAATTCATCTTCTCCTCCATAGGCAGCAGTTGGCATCCGCACAGATTACTTTTCGCTGGTTACAGTATATGCGCATCACTGTAGTGGTAATCTCAGCAAGTGTGCTGGGCTAAAGTAAAGCGGAGGTTAAATCCATAACATCCATCCAAGAAGATACTAAGTTACTAACATTTAAATAGTTTTATATGATGAAAATGTGCTCACCTCTTTCCTTTCTGAGTAGATACTAGTTTAGTCACAATTTCTCCTGCATTCTCCAAACAGAGCACCCTGATATGTGTCTGCCATTTAAAGTGTTTCATTGAACTACTCCATAAATAAAAAAATACCGGCTCACCCACTGGGCCGAAGCCTCGACAACAGTTTCCTGATATCAAAGAACGTGTGTATTTCTTATTATATAACATGTTATATTCTCTCCATCAGACATTTTCCAGAGGTAAAGAAGTAGCTGGGTGGGGTTTTTGTTCACCGTGCCTTACAATGGACACCAGAAAGGTTGGACAATAACAGGAAGGTGCATTCAGTGGACGTCTCTGATTATTAACTCACTCCACCAGGGTCTCACTCCTCTCATGTAGCAGACCACACCTGAAAATCAGAGCGCTCTGTTGCTTTCCAGCACTGTCCGACCTTGGCTTGTAGAATACCACACAAGCAGCATTGAAGCGGGGGGGGGGTATTATTGTCTCCCTGCTGCAGGAAGAAGAGGCGGGATCAGCGAGGAGGGAAGTGGGCGCTGTGTGTTAGTGTTGGTTAGTCCTACCTTCTCCTCCATTTCTCCATTAATGACCGGCTCTGGCAGCGGACCTGAGTACAGAGAAAAAGCACATCATTGATGGTCTCTAAAAACAGAACCGCCTTTGTCGTGATGCTCCAGGTCCACGATGTCAGGTTACTCACTAGGCTTCAGTTTCAGCAGCAGCAGCACTCAGCAAACTTGTGTTTCACTCTTCTGACACATCACATATATGAGCATTTGTTAAACTCTTAAAGGATAAGTTTGTTTTTTTTTTCAACCTGGACCTATTTTCTATCATGAGGTACGATCATTTACTCACCCAGAAAGTTTCGGTGTAACTTGAACTCCTTCGGGAGATATTTAGATCCACTCGCGATCAGCGTACATCTAATGTAATGGGAGTGAACGGGGCCAGCTCACACAGCCTCTAAATACGGCAATTTCTGCCACAAAACTCCTTCATTTCACCAATGTGTTGTTATGAATCGCTGGTCCAATCCCTCTGTGAGCTTGAAGCAGCTTGGAGTTGCTTTTTGTGGTGATCCATCATTATTTACAGCCGTTAACTTGGAGCAAGGACTTTGAAGACGTCACTTCCAGGCCGCATCACAGTGCCTGTAATGCCTGTAAATAACAATAGATCGCCACAAAAACACAACTCCTGGCCACATGGAGCTCACAGAGTGATCAGACCAGCAATCCATAACAACACATTGGTGAAGTGAAGGAGTTTTGTGGCACAAATTGCCTTATTTAGAGGCCCAGGTTAAAAAAAAAAGGACTTATCCTTCAAATCAGCTAAACTTACACCATTCACAATACTTTTATTTTCCCTCACTGGTACTATGAGACAGCACAGCTCTACAGACTCTGAGACATCCTCTTCCCCTTACCTTCCATCCCTTCTATCCTCTGCAGCCTGAATCGCGTCTCTAGCCAATGACAACGTATTATTTCAGATGGCAGCTGCTCCTTCAGAGTTAATCTGAGTCCTGATGCGTTTGCTGTGTGAGGGGAACCTCTCCAGGTCCTCGCATAGCTCCAGCTCCAGGCTGAGAGCCCACTTAGAGTGGGCACCTTGGAAACCAAACAAAGGTGCCGGGCAGCGAAGCCGATGCAGCGTGTGTGTGGATGTGAAGATGTGAGGATGTGAGGATGTGAGGAGGGAGGGCAGGCAGCTGCCCTCTGAGTGTGCCGCCTGTGAAGTGCAGGACGTTGCCTGGGAAACTCCTCACTGGAATCTCTCCTCTGCAGAGTTTTTATTTCTAATCCAGGACTGATTTGACCACTGAAAACCAGAGTGGGGTTTTTACTTTTTTAAAAATTTTATTTTATTTTAACACTTGAAGCCCCTGATCGGGTCACGGCCTGTAGAAGAAATCAGGAAGGTGATCATGTGATATTAATCTGAGTTATTTTGGGTTTTGGAAAGTCAAAAGTTGCATTTTCATTACTGTCCAACACTTCATGGACAAAAATCTCCTTTTCTTTATTCTAACATCAGCATCTCTGCATTGGATGCGGTCCAGCTTCCCTCCTTTGTATCCAGGCTGTTGCCATGCCAACAGCTAGTATGTTTTTGCGAGTGGTTTCTTGTGGGCAGAGTGACACTCCTCCAAACATCCCACCCACCTGAGAACCAGCTGCTGCCCAAACACTGAACCCAGACCTTTCCCTGTGCTAGAGCTCCCCCTAGGGGCTGTTGTAGCCATGCTGGGACCCGGACTAAAAGCCAGAATAACCCACAAACTCCAACCTTCTGCTGAGTTAAGAAGCCAAAAGGATTATCCATTTAATCTTTTGTGTATCAGCGTGGGTTCATTACTAGTTTTGGAAGTGAAAAAGCAAGGTGAAACAGTGAAAGAAGGATCCCTCTGGCCTTCTTCAGATTCATTCATGATGATTTATCAGATGACCTCACTCTAAATATCCTGTCACACTTTGATTGGCTTCCAGATAAATCAGGATATCAGCTTCACTTCCAGAAAGCTCCACGTCTAAGCCTCCAAACCGTACAAATAAGCATCAGATCCGTCTCATCTGATGTATTCATGTCTGAAAGATTAACTTTCCCTGCGGGGATCGGCGTTAGGTGGGGGGGCAGGAAGTGGCTCAGTGTCTCTGTCTGTGATCCTTGGCAGTGAATGAAAGTAGCTGAGAGAGAGAGAAGAGGAAAAAAAGACAAAGAAAAGCTGGAGAAAGAAAAGCAAAGGCAAGAAACTATGGCAGATGTTTAATCTGCTGCGGTTAACTTCAAACGAGCAGACAGAAGAGGACGTTTGGAGTCCTTAATGTGGCCGTTAATTCAGTTGACTGACATGGACATGAAGTGAAATGAGTCGATTCCAGCCGACAAGAAGAAGAAAAGTCCTCCCTCTCACCAGTTAGGTGCTCGGAGGTGGGGGTCACCCTGCACCTCTTGAAGAAGGCGTCTGTTTCGGGGTCCACCACCAGCAACCTGGTCTCATCTCCGCCCGCTTTGATGGCAGCAACCACCTCTGAATGCGTCTTCCCCTCCACCGGGACACTGTTCACCTGAGGGGGAGAAAAAAAGATTTTCAAACCTTGCAATGGAAAGTTTTGTATCTTAAAAGGACAAGCTGTTGTTTATTGGTATTTTTATTATCTGATTTTTCCCTTTTTTTTATTGTTCAAAACAAGCCTTTTTTGTCTTTCTGCCTCTCTCCTGCAAATTTATCTTCATTTATCTTTCAATATGTTGTATTGTTGAGATTTGTATGTGCAAAATAAATAAGAAGAAAAAAAAAGAAAACCAAACTGGACCTATTTTCTAGCATGAAGTATGATCATTTACTGACCCAGTTTTGGTGTATCTTGAACCCCTTCGGGATTTATGTAGATAAATAGGAGTGAACGGGGCCAGCTCATGCAGCTTCTAAGTAAGGCCATTTCAGCCACAAAACTCCTTCATTTCACCAATGTGTTGGTATGAATCGCTGGTCCGATCCCTCTGTGAGCTCAAAGCAGCTTGGAGTTGCGTTTTTGTGATGATCCGTCATTATTTACAGCCGTTAACTTGGAGTAAGGACTTTGATGCGTCACTTCCAGGCCGCATCAAAGCGCCTGTAATAGCTGTGAATAATTATGGATCGCCACAAAAACAACTCCAAGGCGCTTTGAGCTCACAGAGGCATCGGACCAGCGATTCATGACACAACATTGGTGAAATGAAGGAGTTTTGTGGCAGAAAATGCTGTATTTAGAGGCTGTGTGAGCTGGCTCCGTTCACTCCCATTACATTGGATGTACGCTGATTGCGAGTGGATCTAAATATCTCCCTAAGGAGTTCGAGTGACACCAAAACTGTCTGGGTAAGTAAATGATGGTATTTCATGCTAGAAAATAGGTCCAGATTGAAAAATATCGAAGTTCTCCTTTTAATCAAATCGCCTTTGTTATTTTTCGCACTTTGTTCCCACACACAAAGTGAGCAGACGCCTTTATCACAATCAGGATTTTCTTTCTCAACATTATCACCGTGTCTGCCGGAGGCTCCCAGGGCAGGAAATCCTGTGTCTCTACACACAAACGCACATTCTTCAAACAATTTCTTGCCTTCTCCCTCACCCACCATCCCTCATTTCCATCTAACGAATGTCCAGCGCTGATGTGACACTGAGACAGCTGGACTCTGACTTTCTGGCCACACCATGTCAGGTGGCTGCCATCAGACCAGCTGAGTCCTCTGGTATAAAATCTCCATGGGAAAGCATGCGAGAAATGTCTGGAAGGGTGTGTTTGTGTGTGTTTAGGTCATAGGGTGGACCTGCATGTCTAAGTCAGTCCTACAGAGGAAGCTGGACAATAGCTGCTTGGCCAGTAACAGCGGTAACAATGGCTGTCTGCTCCTTACAAAAGGCCCCCCGCGCCTCGGTGGGTGGTGTGGCTGTCTGGGACCCACGCAGGGACTGGAAACCCCTCTCTATACTTCATTACATACTCTGTAGTCATTTTAATACACCATTCGCTTTATTTGATTCTGTTTCCTACTTTCAGTGGATGCCATCAGGTGAGGAGACCAAATGAGTCAGAAATTACAACTCTGAGTTTGTGGCTTTTCTTGTTTCCTGTTTTCAACATGCTTTCTGTCCACACCTCATGTTGCACCTTGTACAAAAAAAAATCTTCCTCCGCAGACCGCTACATACTCACTAGAGCAGCTAAGAAGCTAATTAGTTCAGGATGAGACTGTAAAAGCGGGGGGGGGGGTTAGGACCCCACACAGTGCTTATTATTTCACATCATATTAACACAGTGGCGACTTTGTGAAAAGACTGGACCGCTGCTTTAGTACCAGAAGCACTCATTAGATCCAAGACAGTTTTTTTAAGTCACCTGTAGCAATATAACTTAATTTACCACCTGATGTTTGGCTTTAAAATGGCAGCTCATGAAACTGTTTTAAAATCAGTTTATGACTTTTGCATTTCAGCCATTAATCCTTTTATCACACATTATTTCTGCAACATGAAGCAGTGGATCATGAGAATGTAAAGCACAAAGAGTAAAAGGCCTGATTACACTCAACAGCATTATTTTATTATTTCACTGTGAGTTAAATGATTAAAATAGTGATTAAATAAATGAATATCATTATAGGCAGTGAAGTGTGGATACACATACAGGGATCTTTGTGGTTTCTCATGAATATTAAAGTCCTTCGTAGCCGTTTGGTGCTGTGTTCAAGGACAGCAGATAATCTCTTAATCCTACCAAAACTTTAATCAATAATTCTGAATTAACAGAACACATTTTCAACACATTTTCTTAATTCTGCTTTAAAGCCAGGGGTTGGGAAGGGCTCTGATTGATTGGATGGCAGGAGTGACGTAATGTACATACGACGTCTACCGGAAGTTAAAAAACGTGTTGTTTTTTTCCAACAACAACATGAGAAAACGTCTTAATAAGAGCCATTTTTGCTTGATTTAAATTTTAGTTATGAAGCAGCAGCTAGCTGCTAGCATGCTACGTCGCTATCACGTTAGCAGACGCAGTTTGAGCCCATTTGCTTCGGACGGGATGTACTGTGTATGGTCGCCATGGCGACAGGAACAACAGGACTGAACTAGTAGTGGAATTAAAGGGATACTGTGTAACTTTTAGCCACTGAGGGACTAAACCTGTAACTTCCCACAGGCCACAGAACACTACTGCAAAATTAAAAAGTCTCTCTCTTTCTGAGCTCCTCAGACACCATTTTCACCCTTTTGCTTTTTCTGATTTGACCACCTTTCAAGGAAAAAGCCCACTGTGTTTTATAGCTGTAGAGAAAAGCACTTCAGGTCACATGATCCATGAGAGACGGATCCGCTCATGCAAAATACAACATCTGGTTGAGCAAAGCCCCTTTGGAGCACCAACATGTGTTTAACACTTTACTGACCCCAGAAATCATCCATTATTGCTCACATTGGGCTGATATTTGGATCAAAAGTTTAATTTTGGGGGAAATTGCAGGTTTAGGGCCCCTAGTGGCCAAACGTTACACAGTATCCCTTTAAGGGTTACTTGATAGAAGATGAGAGCGTAATTAACTAATTCAGAATTAAAAATGGAATAAACCAGCCTCTTTATTAGGATTTAAGCTTAATTCAGAATTAACATTTGCACCAGGAATTAAGTGTTTACATCGTCTTTTTTCATCTGTTTAAAGCGGAATTAATTTTATTTACTAATTAAAGCGGCATTAAAAGTCTCATGTAAACGTAACGACCCACCATGCTGAATTCCAGCATGGTCTAACAGCACCACAGCCTTGATCTGTTTTTAAAGTACCTGCACTATCCTGTCCTTGGGCTGCAGGCCCGCCCTCTCTGCTGGAGAGTCTTCATCCACAGCTCGGATGTACTGGCCGGGCCGCGCGCGCTCGCTGTGCAGGTTGAAGCCATATCCGTTGGAGCCCCGCTGGATCACGCAGAGACGTGGCCGCAGTTCAGCGCACACCTCCTGGAAAAGCAGAGAGCGGATCCGTTAGTAACCACAGTGAGGTTAGAAAAACATCAGCTGGTCTAGAACAAACTGAAATACCTCCACCATGGGTGTCTGCTCAGGGAGAACGAGGGGAACAAAGATCACGGAGAGCTCCTGGGAGTCGTTTACCATGAATATAAAGCCCAGGTTGAACATGCAAGTGTCCGTTGCATGCTCATGTGTTGTGCTGTGTTTATAACAATCACTGTAAACTCCGGCTGCTGTTCCAGTCCACGTGACTCCAGCTGCTCGCCAGGAAGGAAGGGGGTTTCGGAGGCATGTGATTGCAGGTCTATTGGGAAGGTTTGTGGAGTATTTTCGGAGGAGTGGGGTGGGGGGTGGGGGGGGGGCGGCTTTGAGGAAAGGACCGGTTCCGGTGTGGGGCGCAGCCCAGCTCGGCTCCAAGCCGAAGGACAATGGAAGCTGGGCGTTGACCTCTGACCGCCTCCCCTCACTCTGCCCGTCCAGTCCTGCTCTGGGATGGCAGGAAGAGTCGGAGCTGTATTGTCATCCAGGAAAAAGCTCCAGCCTGATCCCGGAGCCTCCCTTCCGCTGTATGGATGAGGCAGCTTTCCTTATTTAGTGAAACGGGGGCTTTAACAGTTTGTCATCAAAGAAGCGAAAACATGCAGGAGCTTCAGAGCAGCGGTCAGGACAAACTTTGTCACTGTGACCAAATCTGATCCGAAGCTGCCTCCATGTCCGAGCAGCCGTGTCAACACACCGATGCACCTGCAGAAACACGTTAGAGGGAACGACTCACTTTCCACAGAAACTACAGCAGAAGCCTGATCCAAAGCTCTTAATAATCAGAAACGAACAGCGGACATTAAAATAACTGAGGTAGTCTGACTCAACATTTTCTCTCATAACAGCTCGACTGTGATTGTCACATCTCTGCGTTATGTAAGCCAGTTGTTCAGAGCTAACATCCATCCCACATGCAGCACAGTGAATGTTTTCCTGTGAGAACCCGCCGGGTCTGACAGACGGGAATGTTAAGAGGATGATTCATTTGCAATCATTTAGAAGATCACAGGACAAACAGACGGGGAATACTGACTCTAACCTGGTGGCTACAAAACCTGGAACTTTATTTCACAGAAGTCATCGATTTACAAACAAAACTGCCAACACGGCACTTGTGTTTAATAAATACAGAAGTCTTTGACCTCTTTAGGAACTCAGGAAATATCTAATGGAAACTTGTCAACTAGCAGTTTATGTAAGAGTCCTGTAAACTTAAACTTTTTCTTGTTGTGTATAATTCCAGCCCTTTTCTAAATTACTTTTACATTTTAATAAGTTCCAAATGAAGAAACTTATAATCTAGTGCAAAACCAGAAAAAGCCCAATTTCCCTGTGGGATTTTGAACTATAAACTTTTCCATCTTTTTTTATTTCCAGTAACAGAGAAAAAAAAATCCAGTAAACGGTTTATGTTTACAAACAATGCAAATGCATCTCTGTCCTTTCTCATTTGTGATGCAAACTGCCCGTCTTTGTCTATCTCACGAACCAGTTAAGTGGTGGGACTGCATGCTGAACATGTGATCAGCTGAATATATTAACTCTAGTAAGTCATTATATAACCAAATCCTCTCTAGTAAAACTCCATACAATACCAAAGTAAAACCTTCCTTTATGAACATTTTAAATTTTAAGAGAGCAGTAAAAACTCCTAATTAAGCCGAAAGGTGAAGGGTGAAGGCCACATCTGATTAGATTTTGATGTTAGTTTACCTGGATATATGTTCAAGTTTTTCTTAATATGTGACTAGCCTGACATTATCAACAGGTGGACTTTAAACTTGTGTGTCTTTAAAAAAGTAAAGCATTACCTTCATGACCATCTATAAGGATGATTCAGAATCACCCCTGGTTCAGTTTTAAAACCACAAAAGCTGACTGAATAATACTGAGGGCCACAAAGGGACACTGCAGCCTTGGCACTGGACTTCCTGGCTCTGAACGTATACTCGGCTGATGTCAGGCGTCCTGCCCGGGACAACAGAGCGGTTTGTGTCACAGATGACGGGAGGGTCGAAGAATCTCCACGCGGGCCTGAAATCTCTGGAATCTGCTGAGCCAGGAGGGCGGGCCAAGACGCACAACTTGCCAAATGTGTACGATTTTATCTTTGCAAGCGCAGCAAAATAAATAAATGAAAGTACAATGTATCGCAATGCTTCAGAAGAAATCTGGTGATCAAAGTGAAACCGAGCGTGCCGGACAGAGCACTCATGGGACGTTCTGACAGAGACTCTGATACTGCAGCTCCTCTTCACGGCTGGATTCCTGACTGAAAGGGCGAAGCCGTGAGCCGTCTTATCTGAGCAAGGATACACTCTGAACATCTAACATGTCAGCTGGACTGAACGTTTGTTGGATAACGTTTGTTCAAACCAGCTCAGTCTCAGGCTTTCGGAGTGATATGTGGAAGGAAAACAGATTGAAGCATCTACTTGTTCTGTTCCTCAGAGTGAGTCTGATTGCAGTAAGCCTACAGAGGGGCGGTGTAAACCCTCAATTTCCTTCTGTAATGATGCAACACCACTCATCTCACCCCTTCAAAGCTCTTCATCTTTGATGAAATGTAAAAATAAGCCCCCTTTTTGTGCTGCCATGTCATTCAAACACACTCAGACCCCCATAATTCATCACCACACATACTGTCAAAGATTAAAAGTCACAAACTGAAATTTTCTATTGTGTTAAATGTTCCTCTCTGCCTTCCCAGAAAAAGATGTTTTTTGAGATGACCACACTTTCACAGTGACACAAACTTTCCCTTTGTGGAGGGAAGCAGAGCACAGGAACTGTCGACACATCTTTCCTCAATATGCTTCCCTCTGTGTTGGCTCAACGTCCTGACATGAAAGAGAAATCAAATGACGAAGAAGTATATACATAGAAAAACACACTTTATGCACCGTTGTAAGAAATGAAGCTGTGATATTTTTCATCCTATCTGATCTCTATTAAGATCGGCCTGTCCAGGGTGTAGCATGCTTCTCGTCTGATAGCAGCAGGGATCGGCCCTCAGCGCCCCTGCTTTCACATAAGTGGGTATGGCCAATGCATGATGGACGCTTTACCTCAGCAGGGGGAAGGATAAGATTAAGAAAGATAAGAGAATAGAAACTGAAAAAGCTTAAAGTTTATAAAACAAATGAGCTGAAAAATCCAATGTGAAATCATGACAAATGCATCGTGATTTAGATCTCTAAATCAGACACTATCTCAAGTGGGTACAATGTTAACACCGGGCAGCCCAAACTGTTCTCTTTTCAAATGCAGAATAATTGTTTTTAATGAAAAAAAGTACGAGCATGTTACTCTAATGTCCATTTATGTTAACAGCTTTTCGAGCATCATCTTCCAGAGGGAGTAGTTAATTTTTCCTACCACCACACATGAATAAGTTCAACACCATTTTATTCCTTACATGTTGCAGACACAAACACAAAACAACTGCCTACAGAGATCTAAAACTGTGTCTCTTGCTGTGTTTTTTAGATGGGCAGTTTACAGTTCCCCGCCCTGTTAAGAACTGTTTCTGGGTTTCCTCAGGAAGTTCTGATAATCAGATGATAATACACAGAGGCAAAGTTCAATTTACAGACCTGGACTAAACAGCAGCACGTAAAATTAAAGTGAGGGATGCTGAGTGAGGGAAGCACAGAGAGAAAACGTAAGAAAGTGTATGATAACTCCAGATGTAGTGCTCCATCACACAAACCATTAGATATAAATAAAAGTAAACCTAAATGTTGATGAGGGATGAGTCTGCAAACTGCTTATTTCAAGTTTTATGTGAATCTCAGTTTAAGCCAACAGCATATGAAGAGGCAATAAGTGGGGCTAGCCTTAGCAAGCTAACACATAAAATGCAGGCTACCATGTGTTATCTTTAAAATTGCTAATTAAACATTGTGATCTGAGTTTTTAATATCAGTCATGATCGATAAGTATAGCGTAATATTGGCTTATTAACACAGCACAGTTGAGACGGTTGGATTTATTTATTTGTAGCGTTGCCTCATAAACAAAAGTGCTATACAAACTGAAATGCTCCCCTTATGATGAGATGGAGTTAAGGTCAGTGGACCATCAGTTAATTAGTCAGCCTGAGTGGATTTAAGGGAAATACGTCCAAAAACTGGAGATATTTCAGTCCCTATGGTGACTAAAAACGATTAAATCATTTTGTCTTTACAGATGAGTGACCAGCCAGATTGGCTAATTAGAATTGTAATGGAGTAACAAGCTCTATAAAAACTATCCATCATATTTATCTCCGTCTGACTGAGCCAGGAGATAAATCCATCAGCCAGCTTGCCCTCCTGACTGTTCAGAGGAAAGCTGGAGCAGCCAGCTATTCAGTCTCTGGCATAGAAGGAATAATCTGTGTGTATGTATGTGTGTGTGATGCCAGAGGCTGCAGCTTTCATGTCATTTAGTCGGCCAGTTACTTCAGATTTTCCCAAACACTCGGCCAGTGGTTTGAGGTACAAATGTAGGACAGAGTAAAGGAGAACACCAATGAAGGACATCCATCACTGCAGGTTTCTGACATTCCTGCACAGTTTCATCAGTGTGGGACGAGGAAACAAATCTTAATCAAAACTGGTCATTCTAAAATCTCTTTTTCACCACATTTATCCGTTTCATCATTCACTCAGACAGCTGCTTTTGAAGTTCGATGAGCTAAGTTCTGTGAGTCATCAGCTGCTCCTGTCATCCTCAGCTGAGCTCTTAACACAAATATGTCATCGAAAGCCGTCTCCCTTTCATCTCCCTGCATCGCTCTCTCCTGCTGCTGCTTCTTACTTCATCCCGCTTTTGTCTTTAATTCTTGAAAGCAACTCTCACACGTGTTTGGCCCCTTTGATCAGGAAAACCACCACTAAGTGACACACTGCCAGGCACCGCGGTTACTCAGTGACATGGCAAACTGTTCGCGACCTCATGACTCTCATGTGCAGTTTTTGACGAAGGTTAACCGCGTCAAGGTCGGACTTCATGAATGTTTGATGCAAACCTGGTCTTTTTTTTAACAAGCATCAGTTTGGTGCTCTTGATTGCAGGGAGTGCACCACTCTCTCAGGCAGGATGGGGGTGTTGGGTTTCAAGCTGGACCACTGAACCATCTGCAAGGCAAGCAGATTGGGAAACAAAGCACCCTACTGTTCCCCCCTTCCATTTAAGGATGGGACAAACTAGCTCTACAAAAGACACCGAAGAAAGGTTCTGGTGAGGGTTCCCATTACAACACACTCTTCAGGGGGAAGGCCTGAAGATAGAAATGTGTTGTCAATCATCACAGCAGGAGCATTGCCGCTGATAAGCCTAAATGAAGCGGTTTGATAACCAGAAAGGCACAAAAATCGCCTTGGGATCCTTAAAAGCAGAACCAACAGGCTCTATTTCTGCTCAATCTTCATTTTTAAGATCATGATTGCATAAGATCATCCAGTTGCTGGATGACCGTTTCATCCTTTCATAAGCCAATAAGTCAACAAGTTTTATCTCCTCTGTTGACCTTCCCATGCTCGACCCTAAAGCCCTGAAAGCCTGAACGCCGAAAGAGTGCAAACAATCAAAGGTTCCTCTTGCACTTACCAAAAAGAAGCCACTGATCAGAATTTATTGCTGAATATTGAAACTTGGGTCTCTCAAAGCAGAACAAACAGGCATTGTTTCGATACAGGCAAAGGAAGCAACATGGCGTACACGGTCATGCATTACATTTGTTATCAGACTGTCACAACTTAAAACCACAATCCACAGTTGGTATGTTATTCAAAAAGTCAACTGAGGCCAAATATTTGGCTGTTCTGGCATTAGTTGGCATTTTCTGAACTAGTTTGGTAATGCTATTATATGGGCTGAGAAAAGCCACAATAGTTTCCATGGTTATCTTAATTTGGGGAAAAAATAAACCTTTTTTATGTTTCAGCGCTCAGATTAATCCAAGTAACTCCTTATAGCCCGGCAGATTAAATAATCCATCCATAAATAGTTTACTTTTGCTGTAAAGTTGAATGTTTTCATTGCTGCCATGTCAACCTTTAAGACTTAACCTGGTTCAAATTTCAACGTCCTGAGCTGTGGGTAAAATATGTCCTTGGCTCTACTGCAGCAACATGAGAAACGCAAAGAAAGGCGCTCAGATATATCCCAGAGCAAACACAATCTTATGTAACAGCAGTTACACAGTGCGCATTACCTCGTTGGTGGTGTAAGTGTTCGTATCAATGAGCCGTCGACATTAAAGTCGAGTTAAGGGCCAAAGAAACTGTAGACCTGTGAAGGACTAAGAACAAGCTTAAACAGTCCTCTCATGGCATTTCAGCAGCTTTTAAGCTCTCACTTTGGTGTGAAGGTATATTCGAAGCCTGTTCACGTGACTTCCAGCTAACCTTACGAGCCCGCCGTGAGGCTGAGACTGTGTAGATTGGAAAGGCCAAGATGTGAACATTTGCAGCATATACAAAGTAGGGATTTCTTTTCTTCTATAACGTAATTTTTCCTAAGAAATTCAAAAGGAAGGCTTGTAACACCTCAGCTGTAGTGATTGTGTGGGTCTACGGTGGGAGCCGGGCGGCAGGAGTGGGCGAGTCTATTTGGGGGCAAGCAACGAGTCATTTCCCCCTCCACCCCCCGACAGGGTGCGGCGGCGGCGCTCTGACTCATTGTCCAGCTGGGGTGGTGAACCTTTGACAGAATGAAGTGGGGACATGTATCGTGGCTTTGTAGAGCTTCGGTCCGGTGTCCCATGGGACCCAATCACAAGCAATGCCACACACCCACGCAGCTAAAGGTTCAGGTTCCACCCCTGACCTGGGCCACAGAAACCACGTCTGAAGGGACAGTGGCTCTGTTGTTTGGCCTGGTGTCACAAAGGTTTCAGTGGAGGGGGAGGGTGTGCCTGTAAACTGCTGTGATGTCACATCATGATACGTTCTAGCCATCGATAATTTATTGCAACCCTGATCAATATAACAGAGTATTGTTCTCAGCCAATATAACTAGAAGCATCATTGAAACGGGTGCATGTCCCAGATGTTTATGGTCGTTTGACATTTAAACAGGAGCTTCATGAAAACATGTGCTGGTGCAAAGAAAGCTGCCGCCACATCCCCCCACAGGCCTGAGGGTTAAAAACACTGACCACCACCAACTTGGTTGAAGGACGACCTCAGACCTTTGTTACGTACCCCGGCCTCATTTTTTTTCACCATTTAGGTCTTTTTTTTGTTCCTCATTTCATTCTTAACCAAATATTGCATAAACTAGACAAAACTCTTGCAAAACACTGGTCATATCCATGCATACATGATCATTTTATACGGAGTTCCTCTACAAACACCTCCCGCTGCTCTAATAAATATGACAGAAAAGTAGTGTGTGAATTGTACGAATGCTGATTTCTGGTGACAGTTAATAAAAGTATTGCACTAGCGTGTTACACTATTAATACAAACATGCAAAAGGAAGTAAGTATTCTAATGTAAGAAATTACAATCCTGATCAACTGAGTGAGAAGAATATACTCACATGCAAACACAGAGAAAGAGAGAGACAGGTAAATGTGCATGCATGGGTGTAAATAACAAAACAAAACAAAACAACAACCAAACACCCAGACTTAACAAATATTAATGCAACTCTTATCCAAGTGTGTGACAAATGTCTGACGCTGCACAGCCAGTCAGAATGAATCACATCTGATCCTGTCAGACGAACACAATGACATGCGCTTCATTATCAAACCCAGGCATGAATAATACCTGGCTTTGTCACAGTGGCTTCAATGCAGCCACTCATCAGCTGGTCCGACTGTTTGCTCTGAACCACACCTGAGTGTGTCTTGCTGGAGGAGCACGCTATATTTAACCAATTGTCCAACACAGCCTGTATTTCTAAGGATGCCGTTTCATATCAAAGGGGTAAATTAAGTTGATTCTGCTGCGAGGTCCCGTCCCAGCAAGCCGGGTCAGAAAGGGATCAAGATGAAGGAGGTGGGAGAATCCTCCGTCAACAACAATGACAGGAAACCAGCACAAACGTCGAGAGGTCTCACCATCCTGGTTCAAATAGTTACTATAGGTGTGGCCTTTTCTTGCTGTAATGCAAATAATCATTGCGCGCTGACGTCTGTTCTATTAACAGAGTCTCATCCGTCAGCTAATGCTTAAGGAATTGCATAATATGTCAGTATCTTGGAGCAAAGACCCATTCAAAAAGGTTTGTCACATGAACGGGTTCACGAGTTACAAAAAAAGTTTAGTGAAATATTACAACAAACAACTATAGAAAACAAAACATTCGACATCTTAACAGTTGAAACTTGACCAGCCCACACAAAACACAATAGAGCACTTTCAATGCGATCATTGAAGGCCATACAAATATAGATCCAATCCTCCCACACGACAACTCGGGGAAGATTTGTTTTGTGAAAACACTCTACTCCGTGTATGGCGAGTGTAAAAAGCACAGCGTTTGTGGGGATAAAGTGCAAGGTTTCCAGCCCTTTAATAAGCAGCTTTTATGGGAATGTGCAGATTACAGGAGAGAAGGGACAAACACTGAGGACGCTGATGTAAATTCTGCTTCAAGGCTCACTTAAGGCGTCCACGGCGTGTGTGGTTTCATCAAATATGGCTACAGATGAGCTCACACTCATCTAGATCTCATCTACACACAGCCAATTTCATCAGACATGCGCACACCTCCTGTCCTGTAATTACTGTTTAAAGACAGGCCAACGATCAAGAAGAATGAGTTAGAAAGCTTCTCACACTCTTGCTGCATTCACTGCAAACAGCTGGATTACTTGTTTCTGTCTGACGGCTGCAATAACGAATATTGCTGGCATATTGCAGGACTTGAACCAAAAACCTGCCGGAAGTTTTAAACGATTTACTGACTAAATCCCAACAACAGCTCGTTCTCCATGTGAATATAGAAAAGCACTCAGAGAGCGCAGACCAAGCACCACAGTGTCCCCATCCAAGTGCACCAAAGTTTGCCCACATAATAACTACACAGACGAAACTGCATCCACCACGCAGCGAACATGCTACAGTGGGTGTGTATGTAGTTGGACAATTATACATAACCAATTTTTTTATCTTTCGGAAGTGTATATGTACAACTTACCGCCAGAAGCATTTTAGTTTTTTCATAGATTCAGCATAACCACCTTGCTTGATGTAATGTATGGGACATAAACGTAAAAAACCCCACTGCGCTTTCTGTGAAAATTTAACCCGATTTCATCTCGATCTTTCTCCTCGGATATTTAAGATAGAGCAAATCCATTAACATACCACTGATGCAAAATGGAATCCTGCGAAAGATGATCCTTGTTAGAAATTTCTACATATAATAGTAAATGCACAGTAGGCTAAAAACGTAACACCCCAAATTTTCGAAAAATCGCAATACAATTCACATTCTGGATCTGATCCGGATCAATCTCGTGATGTGATAGGGAGCCAGACCCTTAATCAGTGTCTTTAGTTTCATGAACATCGGTCAGCAATCAATCGAAATATTGAAGAACAAACTTTTATGCTTCATTTACCACAATCTTAACGAAAATTTCAAGGTGATCCAGAATCCAGGATCTCTTCTGGATCTTCCCCCAAATCTAATCGATTGTTTTTCCTGTATCATCCAAGCTATCCTGAATGTTTCATGGAAATCCGTCCATAACCTTTTTGAGTTATGTAGCACACAGACAGATAAACACATAACCTCCTTGCCAGAGATAAATATAGACACAATGCTGGATTTCAAAATATTGTCTTCACTCAGCGTAGTTTGAAAATATTCGCTTCAACTTTGCACTGAATGTGGCAACATTCAGCCCGTCCGAGTTTGCCTCCACACTGAACTCAAACAAACCAAACCTTAAAAAAAAAACGTAATAATCCCCTCACCTGAGGTGGCACCGCATCGAAAATTACTGAAGGAGAAGACATGACAAACAAAGAAGAAGAAAACTCTCATCTGTTGGTTACCGTTAAACATCTTCACCTAGGTTGTGGTCTTCCTTCCTGTGGTCCACTTCCTGCGTTTGGTACAAGACGTGTTTTTAGGCAGACCAAAGTTTGCTTCTTCGATGCACCTCAGAGTTCAAATGCATTTACACCTCCTCCCACACAAACCAGACTTTCCCAGCAAAAAACCCCAAACAAACAAAAAACGGCTTCTATTCAGAAGAGTTTAGATAATGTCACAACTTTATTTATAAATCACTTTAAAACAACCATATCTGAAACAAGGTGCGTAACCAAACACTAACAAATTATGAGAAAATAAATAAAACAGATAAAACATCAGATTACATATAATGATATGTGTAAACATGACACGAGAAAGAATGTCAGTTTTTCATGTTTTCCAACTGGATGACAGCAGTGAGACGAGTCCTTCAAACAGCCAAAAGCATATTAAAAGAACTTCCCAGGGTTACTTTTTATTTTTATTTTACCAACACTTTGTAAGACTTTAAGAACTGAGAGCAAAGCAGCTCCTGTTGTGCTAATGAGGTAATATTTACAGAATGTGATTTGGCGCAGCTTTGCAGAGATAAGCTACTTTCCCTGAAAAGACACAGACATAACCTGGAACTAAACATACATGATGTGCAGGTTAGCAACGTATGCACTAATAATTACTAATACAAGGCTAAATGCTCATTCTGTTCTTCCATTTCACCATAGTGCGCTATAAATAAGCTCACACTAAAAAAGATGAAGGAGTGACACCTCCTCCTCACTCCTAAAATACATTCATGTTGTTAGTTCACCAAATTAAGAGATTTCTGCCAGGCATCAAACAAGCTTGAGAAAAACCTTAGTTAATAAAAATGAACAAGTTAGGTTTAATATGCTTTCATTAAAAAAATGTTTTAAAAATTTTTTTTAAATCATTCAATCTTCTTTGGCCCACTTCCCTGCAGACCAGCAAAGTAAAATATTTCCCAGCCCGGTCAACAAAACGCCGACCTTTGGAACCGCTGGTGTGTTTCGGTGTGTTTACCTCCGCAGTGACAGCAGCGTTTTTATCCCTCTCCCTGCAAATGCTGAATAATCTGACCTTAATCGCTGCTCATCCATTTTTTCGCACCTCCCCTGCACTTTCTCACCTTCGCCTACCTTCATCCTCACACATTTGAGCACACCACGCAGAACGCAAAAGCACATGCACACACGCCATCAGTGTAACCATGGAAACCATGAGCGGGGCTCCGCAGCTTCCGTAGCCGTCTGTACCTTTTGCGGCTCTTTAAACGTGAAAGAGACGAGAGAAGTGCGCTCTGTGTGGGTGGGTGGGTGTGTGTGTCTTTCAAGGCTGCATATGAGTGTGTTTGGACTGCGAGAGGATTTGTGTGTGTGTCATTGGCGGAGCGAAAGACTTCGGGCACAGGAATGCTTGACAGGATGTAGGAAGAAAATTCCAGAAACAGTCCAGTCAATGAAAAAAAAGGGCCTCCGACTGCTACACAAGAAGCTAAACTCGTCCCTCGAGTCCAATTTACACTCCGGTGCGCTCTGCTGTGTACCTAAGTTACATCCCCGGCTTGGGAATTATGTCCCTTCATGTGAGAAAAATTCCCAACTGGGATAGCAGCTCGGGATAACATGAAGCAGGAAAACCCAAGCAGTTAAAATGAAAATGACTTGTTTTTAAGTCACTGCTGGTCTCAGCTCCACTTCTGTCTGACGGCCTGCGTGCCAGCAAGAACCGAGCTGCCACAGCCCCATTAGGCCATCTGTGGAGAGGATGCAGAGTAAACACTGGAACAATCGCTGTATATTCCCAGGACAAACAACATAACCAAGCAGTGCTCCAGCGCTGCTCACAAGCAAGCGTGGGCTGCTGCTATTTTCATGTAAGAAGCAAAAAGAGAGAGAGAAAAAAAGATCTCTTAAATACCAGAAACATGATTCCACACCGACTTGCTTGCAATGAAAATACCAAAGCTGTCATTATATTGGTGTTATGAAAAAAATGGATGTAAGGAGGTGGCGTGGCTTCTACTTTTAGAGCTGTTTAATCAGGATAAATGAATGCCTTTAACCATCAAATGTCAGGTTTGCTGCATCTTAGAGTGTTGAACTTGTTGGATGCTTTTCCATTCGCCATGGTTGGCTGCTGAAAAAGCTGAATATTTAAAAAGAGATGACTTCTTAAAAAGGAGCTTTACCTGATATTATTTTAATCCTTCTAAAAAAAACGTGGTTTATACACAGTATATTAGGCTATGTGGTAAAAGGGGTAAGTACATAAAATTAATGACTCATTGGTTGCGCATATGTAGGAGTCCAGACCTTTTTAGTTAGCGAAAGCGGCTAATTTTTTAGCTTTGTTCGGCCGGAAGTTAGCCTATGTAAGTTAACATCATTGGGCAAGAAAGAGCGTCACGTAAAAATTAGCTGCTTTTGCTAAATAAAAAGGTCCGGACTCCTACGTATGCAATCATGAGTCAATTTTTATGGACTTACCCCTTTAACCACATAATATACCGTGTAGAAACCATTTTTCTTCGAAAGTTTTAAATAATATCAGGCATAGCTCCTTTAGGATCATTTTGAGTTTGCTGAGCTTGTTAGTTTCAACACAAAGTGGCCCACCGTGGCATCATATTGAATAAAAGCAGCTCAGAAGGGCTCTTCGTCTCTTTCTGACTGCATTGTGCGACCCTTCCTACCATCATGCAATGAGGATGAACGTCGGACACAGACAGAAACAGCCTCGGGGGTAAACATGCAGAGGGGGGCACAGATGTTCCAGACTGGAGGGACCCTCAACTCCCCGAGAGCTCCAGTGAATTCCCAACCACACACACAAATTCAATCAGAGCAGACACCCACAAGCAGCCGAAGCAGAGCGAAAATGTGCCCATAATGTCTAACAGACAGAGATGAAAGCGGGGAGATTTAAGGAGAGAAAGAGAGAGAGACGCTGAAGTATTTCCTGCTGTTTGTTGTGGAGGTTCAGCAACGACACTTTGTTGTTGTGGCTGTTTTCTGCAGACTTTTCCCATGTCCTGCTTGTTTGTTGCTGACATGTCATAAGCCTCATATTTTCAGTTTTCCTTGATCCCAGAGCTGAGACATGTTCCTCACCCACAGCAAACGACCAGTCAGCTGACCCTGCACTGCCTGGCTGTCCTGCACGAGCCCGTGGGGACAGCTGTTCACGTTAACCACGTTCTTGCCACAGGGCAGCTATTCTCTGGAGCAACTCTCGCCTTGTCCTAAACCATCTGGTTCAGATGTTTCTCTGCTGCAGCATGAATGGATGAGCCTGTCTGGCCATCCACACACCGCAGAATGATGCATTCAGGGGCGCCAGGTGTGCAGGAACCTGCAGAAACTTCCCACCTGCGCTCCTCTGACTCGGACTCACCTTATCGGAGTTGATGCTCAGCTTCTTCTCCACGTGTGCGTGGATTTGTCCGTTAGTCTCCGGCACCGGCGTGGACTCCCTGGACGTCCCTTCCTGCTCCTCCGCCACCTCCACCACCTCCTCCGCTTCATCCTCCACCTCCTCCCGCTTCACATCCCCGTTTTGTGTCCCGTCCACCTGCTCGCGCTCCTCCACCGCCACTATCTGCTCTTCCTCCTCCTCCTCGTCATTAAAGGGTAAGGGGAGACCCTCGGAGACAAACTCCTTCAGACACTTTAAGTTGTGCTTCTTCAGCAGCTGCTCCGTGTCCGGGTCCACCACGATGAGCTCCAGCGGGCCCGCGGTGGCTCGTATCCGGGACACGACCTGCTGGTGGCTCTCCGTCTCCACGTCCTCCCCGTTCACGAACACCAGCCGGTCTCCGGCGCGGAGCCCCGAGGTCTCGGCTGGGCTGTCGGGCTCCACTAATCGGATGAACTGGCCGGTTTTGCCCTTCTCCCCGTGCAGGTGAAACCCGTAGCCGTTGTCCCCTTTCTCCAGCGCGCAGAGCCGCGGACGCAGACACTGGCTTTTGCTCGGCATGTTGGGCTGGACTCGCTGCTGCTGCTCAACCTGTTGCTCGCTCACACTGGAAATGCCTACAAACCCCTCTCAGGATGCTGCTCAGGAGGATGTGCGCGCGCGTATGTGTGTGAATAATTGGTAACTACTTAAAAAACACACCCAACCCCCCGCCCTGGTGGGGAGATAAGTCCGTGGGGAGCGGCGCTGGTGGTTGTCCCACTCACACGTTTGGTCTTCACAGCTGATGTAATCCTCTGCCAGGGCCCTGACCCGGGGACAGGAGTGTAGCTGATTAAACCCACTCAGCTGTGGATGGTTTTCAGTTGTTGCAAAAGTGGAGAAAACACTCAGGAAGAGGGGGGGGGGTGCGTTCACGGAACAACCCAGCTGGCCGCTTCATGCAAAGTAGGTGTGGACGGGCGATTGACTGACTGCGCGTGGCCACGAAAAACCACGATGGTGAAAGTGAGAAGTGGACGAGATTCAGGGTCGTGTAGCTACTTTTTTAAAAATACAGACTTTAATCTAATTTTAAACAAAAAAACACGCACGGCCCCTGCAGTGCAACATTTTAAAAGCGGGATTCATTAAAATAATTTGCTGGTTTGCATATTTAGTGGATTATGGTCTGTGGGTAGGATCAGTTCTTTCCTTGGGAAATCGAGGAATAGACTACTGATAGTTTAGCCATTCAGACTATAGTTAAACCCAGTAACGCAAAAGCAGGAATTAAAAGTGAGTCACAGACAAAGATTAACATAGGTAGAAATATAAAAATAGTTAATTTGGGCTTTAATACGGAGTTGGCTTGTTTGGGTTGAAAAACTGCACATTTTAGCCACAACTCTTCAGTTGCAGCATGTAGGTTGAGCAAGAAAACGACCAAGTTCGCAGCTGTGTTTCTCCTGGACCACCACATGAAGCAATCACAAGACTTACTGGCTGCATAGAAAGAGAGTTTAAGTGCTTGTTTATAAGAATTAGTATTATAACCAAATTACTTTAGCTTCACTGATTAAAGGAGCTATACCGGATATTATTTTAATCTTTCTAAGAAAAATGGTTTCTTCATGGTATTTTATATGTTAAAAGGGGTAAGTTCATAAAAATCAGTGAGTCCAAAATTCCGTCAAAATTTTTTTTTAGCTTTGGTATGACACTCTTTCTCCGCCAATGGGATAAACTTCCGCAACTTCCAGATTGGGATCAGCCTTACAGAAAAAGCACATGTGCTTCACATGTGCATGAACATGTGAAGCACATGTGCAAACATGTGGTTTTGGAACATTTTTATGTGATCCACATGTGAAGAATGTGTGAAGCACATGTCGATCACATGTGCTTCACATGTTTATAAACATGGGAATCACATGTGATCCACATGTGCAAACATGTGGTTTTGGAACATTTTTATGTGATCCACATGTGAGGAACGTGTGAAGCACATGTGGTCCACATTGATGCATTGTTATCTTATTCCAACAACAGGGAGCTTGTCGGACCAGAACAGGTGGGCTAATCGACATGTGGTCCACATGTTTCTGCACATGTGAACCACGTTACACATGTGCAAAAATGGACAAATGGAAAATACAATTCATCTGTAAGTCATCTGGACTAGAAAGAACTGTCTTCTAAGAAGATATGGCTGGTGCGTTGGCATCAAGTTGCTGGACTGTGATATGGAAAGCAAAATACAGCTGACCCGATACTCTGGGCAGGGGGGAAAAGTTGTTTTCAGCCTCAGGATGGTGGAGGGCATTAATGGCTCTAGAAACATACAAATTGAAATTCACTGTCCTATGAAAGCATGTCAGAAACACATTTTTACATAGAGGCTGGTACCCATTTTTTTAACAGCAAACAAGTTAATAAAAATATAAGTTGAGCAAATGTTTTATTTATCAAAAGTACAAAGTAAAAGTTGAAACTAAATTGTTGAAATACAACTTAACTGAACGCATGGGACCGAAAATCTACCTAACAGCCATACAAGAATTTTGCTGGTAAGATCAAAATAAAATAAATAAATGAATTCAAGTAAAAAAACATTAATGAACTTGAGTGTGTCGATTAGCCCTCCTGTTCTGGTCCGACAAGCTCCCTGTTGTTGGAATAAGATAACAATGCATCAGTGCAAAATCCTGTCAGCTCTTACAAAGTCAAGGTTTATTTGACATTACAAAATTCTGAAATTTAGATATTATTACATGCTTAGAACACAAATGACCAGTACATCATCATGTACAGTAATAATGGCTTACCGTGTGTCTTTGTCTCCTCGCCTCCTGATGTCCTTTAGTTTTTGAGCCATGCAGGCCTTGATTTCTGTGTCGCCCGTATCTTTGTGGATTTTTTTAACATGATCTGAAAAAATAAAATAAACTTATATTTGGATTCAGATGCTAAGAACATCAAAATAATTCATATTAAAGTCAAACTTATGGAGCAGGGCTGAAAGTAAATTAAAATCATGCGCCTAAACTTTTTTGGGGTGAGTGGGGTGTTTATTTGCATTTACATTGGAGAATTTAGCAAAAAGTAGAGGATATGTTTGTGTGATCATGGTCTAATTCATGACATAAATACATTTTCTTACTGCTAGATGTGTCTGCAAGCATAACGCAAGTCACTTTACCTGTAATGAGTAACTTAATTTAGTATTAAGACGT
>JAVQJG010041952.1:0-12334 GCA_036024015.1 Craterocephalus amniculus | reverse complement strand
CACACACACACACACACACACACACACACACACACACACACACACACACACACACACACACACACACACACACACACACACACACACACACACACACACACACACACACACACACACTTCAACTCTGGTGTCTGCTTGCTCTTTTAGCTGTGTGAGTATACGGTCCTAGGCTCCCCACTAACCTCCACTCCTTTTTCTGTTTTTACCATACACACACATCTCTCTTTTGACTCTCTCTCACCCCTCCTTTGATTTTCTTTAATTTCTTTCCTCTTCTGCAGCAGTGTGTAATGCTCAGGCTGCCGTCTGATCCATTTTGAGCTCTCATTCTTGTCGCATTTCAAACTCTCTAAGCCCTGTCTCATTATATTTCCTTGTGCTCCATTGGTCTCCATGCATGCATGAATCTGCCGATGTTTTCCCTTATTTTTAAATTTTTAGAAGCATGTGCTTTGCTAACTTTTTTCGTTTTTTCAAATCAGATTAGCTTTACATTAGCGGAGCACATTCAACAGTACACACGAGGCCACTCACAAAAGATGGGGCATTCTCTGGCTTTGCTTTGCTACCTTACGAGCCTCATTACAGCACCCAGGTAGAACATGAAAGAGGCAAACAGACCCTGACCAAGATGGGAGGGGAGGAAATCCCACAATTAGAGGCATGCAGACAGACAGATGTGCTGTGACAATCATGACAGACTCAAAACGCCAAAATCAAGTGCGACAAGGAACTGAAGCCGAAATGCTGTGAAATGGTTGTCAAGATTTCATTTTTCCAGTTTGTTTCACTCTGAGCAGCAGAGACTGATGCTGCCAGCCATCAGTGCATGAGAGAGGCATTATTTATATTATTCAACATTTTGAACGTGTTTTCCATCCGGGTTGCAACAACAAATCATAAACTCTCATCTCCACCTGCAAACTACCATACATACTGATAGGTTTTATGTGGGATGCCCTTTCTGACTCAGCCCTCTACATTTATCTCTGCATCGAAGGGTCATGCTTTATTAAAAGGTGGCTGGTTTAATCCTAAACTTTCCTCGTTCACATATCAGTGATGTCCTCTCTCTTGTCAGATGTTTTGGATAAGCAGTCGATGTTCTCTGACCCAATGAGACGCATGAAAAGAAACTTTGATCCTTCAAAGAAAACACAGATAATTCATCAATATATGATCTGTTATATTAATGCCTGTAATTATTTGTGCCAAACTAGAAGTGAGTGTCCACTTGTGTGCAGACAGACAGCCCTCTGTGGATTTTCCCTTTATTTTTCTTCTTCCTGCTGCAGCAGCCTGCAGTTAGCGGGTGTGGGGATGGCAGTTGATGACAGCCTGAGTGTGAATACAATAGATTCAAGCGAGAAGCTTTTTGTGTTACAGTTGCTTTTAACAAATTTCTATGTCTGTGGTATATCGCTCTGTTCTGTGGCTGACCCACAATCAGAAGCTCCACTCTTACATTTGACAGATCTTTACACTGCGGCGCCTCCTAAAGGAGGCTAATTCTGCTTCTCGTCTCTGAGGTTTTGCCTATGAGTAATGTCAGTCTGGTGTTGGCTCGTTTTGTCTCCTCCTCTGTCACTTTCTCTCTTTCATTTTCTTCCTCCAATGTCTGCTTGAGTTTATTTTCTTAACTGACCATGAAACAGATCCGAAACAGCCTTTGCATTAACATCCAGTTGCCATTAAACAAAACTGAGGTTTCTCGACTGCATGATGAATGTCATTGTAGCATTGAAATGAATGAGAAACATTAAGGTCAGAAAGTTATGACATGTTGCTTTAAAGCTTTGGGGAAAGATGGAGAGAAAAAAAAGAGGAAAATGTCATAAGATATTGAATTGCCAGTCAACCGTAACTCTTCAGCACCAGAATTCAGCTCGCACAGTGACCACAAAGTAAGAATACAATCAATGCATCATTTGAAGTAGAGGGCAGGAACAGGTCAGTCTGATTTGCCACATTTCCAAAGTCCTTTCCTACATATTTAAGCTGTTTGATCATGCACAAATGCCTCTGAAAAGATGTAAATTTGAGTCTTTTAAAATATTGACAGTATGCTGGTTCTGCTTCTTGGAAAAACTATGAAATCAGTCGTAGCCTAAAACGGCCTCTCTGTGTCTCTCTTTCTCTCTCTGCTCTGCAGGCCTCATGATTTACTTTCCACTTAATGCGTAAATCAGAGAGGATCATAGTCTGGTGGGTCAAGTGGAAGCTCTCTAAATATCCCCTCCAACCTAGAAAATGAACAAATAAATTAATAGAAGTCCCTATGTCTCTGTTCTTCCACCCACTGATCAAGTAATCATTGAGTTTTCTTAATTAACGAATACCTAAATGAATGATTCTGTGTGTAGAGTTTTTATAACAAGAGTATTTTTCCAGGAATTATTTAGTGCTCACACCAGATCTGCCAGACTATCATCCTGATTTACACACAGAAATGTGTGAAGATTGTAGATGATGGGACTTAAAAAACCTCATTATGACTAATAATGAGGTTTGAAGGGAGGAGAGAGAAGGAGCTGATGGCTTTTTATCATTTATTTGTTTATTTTTTTATCTTTTTTATTTGCACAAACCATGGTGGAATTTGGAAAACATTCAGTGGGGCTTGTTTTATTTAGAGGAGCCAAGCCCCCTGCGGTGTGCTCCGTGACTTTAGGATAAAAAGCTGTCCTAGTTTTTTTGCTGTTTATTTTGTAGAAGATGTGAACGAAACAATCAGGCACAATTTTTACAGCACCTGCACACTCACAGACCTTCCCCTGTAGATTTGATCGATTTTTCATATTTCATTCCTCTGTGAGGATCTATTTCTTTATTCTGTACATTTTGATATGTATTATTTATGCACATGACAAAGCTTATCTTATCTTGCCAGCACAAGTAAGTCTCTCCTACACATATTCATCCACCGTTTAAACAAACATCTAAGGGTCCAGTCTGGTCACACTGGCCCAATGTGTCAGACTTGACTGTCAGGAAAACAGTTTTATCTAACGATAACATTTTGCAGCACATCATTAGAGCAACCAAAAAGCTAAACACTCATCTTTGTTTGCCTGTTTTATGTTAATAAAGTATGAGATTTTAGTTTTTAATTACAAGGAAACAGATTGAAGTCCCCTCAGGGAAAAACAAGCTCAGTGATCAGAGGAAAGATGGGTAAAGATTACTTATTAAAGCTAATGACGTGTCATGAGATCACCTTAAAGTAGCATCACAACAAGTGCATCCATTTTTAAAAAAAAAAAAGGAATCCTCTGTATATTCCAGGATCTCCTGGTTTTACATGTAAATATTAGCTCACTGTTCGGTACCTCGCTGACGGGAGCACCCTCTGGCGAGAACACTCATGGGAGCTCCATTACCACCAAGTCTGTCAAAAACTGACCAATCAAGTGTCTGGTATGGGGGCACTCATCCCTTTGTGAGAAGTTTGCAGTTTTTTTCTCCCCACTGATTTTGAAGAAAAAAAGTACCTCTGTGTTTTGACAGGTATGTTTGATGGAGCCAGAGAACAAAATTTCTCCCAGCAGAAGCAGAGGTGGGATTTGCACTGAAAAGCGTAATAAAAATCTTTGAAAGCATGAAGGATTTTTTTTAGCCTATAATTATTGTCAACAAGGCTGAAATTAGGATGACTTGTTTGGTTGCTGTGCACTTATTACTGTACTCCAGTGGCCTCCACAGTCCTTGTTCACCAAAGCACCTGGTGGAACAAGATCCTCTTCATGGACGCAGAGCCATCATGTCAGTAAGAGGAACGTTTTCAACACATTGTTGAAGCCTTACCATGACGAATTAAAGCCGTACTGAACTAGGGAGGAGTATCTAACATAGTGGATGGTGTGTATATGTAGTCAATGTCCTGATGCTTGTTAAAAAAAGATTTTGTTGTTGTATTATTTGTATCAACTTGGCCCAAACTTGGCACACAGCATGACTTGTTTCTGTAGGTCTAAATCTGAGAAGAAACATTCTCCCTGTTCTTCGTCTTCATGATTCACTATTTTGCTGTTAATAAATAGCTTATTGTGTCTATCCTCAGTTTAGCTACAAATGTTGAAGATAATTTCACATCCATATGCTGATTTGTTTCATATCATGCATCTCATATGATGAAGTGATGTTAGTGATGTTAGTTAGTTAATGATAGTTAGTGATGGTTTTCATTAGAGGTGGGACAACACATCGATCTACATTGATCATATGGTCAATGAGTCAATGATATCAATCCAAAATCCAAACATCGGGAAAATATCAATAGAGTAACCAGTTAGCAAACACACTTTTATTTTTAAAATATTTTCTTTTAAACTGAAAGTTTATGCCATAGCTCAGGATTAGAAAAAGGTTAAATGATGATCGATTTGTTTTTGGTGATAAATGGAAACAATTGTGATCAATCACTCATGATATTGCTTTATATCGTTTTATATCGATTGGTGGATCCTAGATTCCAATCAAATCGAAATCATATCGTAACTTAATTTGAAATATCTGCAAACATCGAATCACTGTATCCATATAATATCATATGATCAAAACAGTGATTCACAATCCCAGTTATCATCCGAACTCTGCTGCAAACCTTTTCTCAGTCGGGGGGTTTTAATGCAGATACTGCATGTATACTGTAGCGTTTAATAATGTTTAAAGAGGCTGTGAAGAGTTCTCAATTACTTATCCATTACTTATCTTCATCCAACTTGTAATTCCTTCCTAGTTTGCTATTTGAGCCCAAGTAGTGACCTCATTCTGGCAGTCAACTCGTGCGCACTGCTGCACACATCAATAATGTAATGTAACAACGTATATCTGCAGCACTTCATGGAGGAATAAGCCCAAGTCCTTGGTGAGCATCTATGTCTGTGCTTGCTGTTCAGTTCACATTTGTTCCAGTTTTCCAACACCTCCCTGAAATCTCTCTTGGACATTTGCCCCATGGGTCCAAAGTTAAATCCAGAACAAGATGAAGTTCTGGTTCAGATGAATTAGCTCAACAACCTTTGGTTTTTCAGTGTATGTGTGGATATGGATTGGTCTAAATGAATACAATAAAAATACAATGTTTATAAATCCTTAACTTTTATCAATGTTTACTTGGATGTTGTTTGTTGTGACTATAATTTTCATTAACAGTGAACAGAGCTTACAATCAGTCTTGTTATAACTGAGTTCTGTGCTCAACAAACTAAATTAATGGGGTTTATATTAAAAGTGATATTATAACTATGTTTTTATTGTACAGATGGTCACCATCTTGCATGCAGTAGTCGACAGTGTGCTCTATGTTTAACATAATCAAGGGAGAAACTTTGAAATAAGAGCTAAACTAACACTGGAGTTCCAGTTCTTCTGACTCGGGTCTTTCAGAAGAGTTGGTTCTTGCGGCTCTTCATTAAATGACTGTGCAGGTTTGTTGATCGGTGTGCTCTCAGGAACATTTTTAATGTCTTTCATTTTTTTTGTAAAAACTTCAGCACTCAGCTTCTCCATTATCATTATGAATGCAGCCTGCGGCTGCTGCTTCTCCCGTTGTCAGTTGTTTGTTTAGATTTTTCCATCAAGCTTGCATTTCTGCATCATCTCTGTTGCTGTGTACTTGGGCTGCATGATTACAGTCAGCCTTTAGAGGTTTGCCCTCCATCTTTTTTTCCACATAGTGCTGTGATCCTAGTCACTTTGTAGAAGGCTTACTTTCTTCCTGTTGGTAAAAATGAGCTCTGTTCTGGGTAAGCTGTTAGCCCAGCATCACTGCTGTCCAAAGTGACTGTAGTCAGTGAGAGCTTTCTGACTCTAGTCTTTATCCATGTTAAGTCACAGCAAAATTCATCAGAGACACTCCCTGGTCTCTTTTCTCCCAGCATTGAGCTACAGTACACTGGCTGGAAGGATGGGAATTACTGATTGTTTGCATAAACAGGATGATTTATGAGCCCTTGATATCTAGTTAATGTTGTTTGGGTGTAACACAAAAACATAAATAATGTTGCAAAGGTGTACATTCTTCCTGAATGATCGGGGAGAAGATTGATAGAAGGATGGTTGGTGAAGTGATGGCTTTGAAAACAGGATAAGATTATTAAGTACAAAAACTTGAATAAAATCAGATTTGATAATGTTATATACTCTGCAGATTTGTCTTGTTCCTCCTTTTTTACAGATCATAATGCAGCTGAACACTCTCTGTAATTTAGAATCAGTGTTTCTTTTTAATTAAAGTAGAGGAGCTTCGTCTTTGTTCCCAGCTCTGTGTGATACCGCAGTGAATTTCAGCTGTTGTGATCCGTCTCTAGAAAGTAAAACAATGGCCTTCATTTTTTAACAAGGACAGATAATTTAGACGTAATGAACATTTATGACTGCGCAGCAGTTAATTTACCAAATAAATGTTGGTGTTTTTAGACAACAATGAACTGTCAGAACAGGATTGACGTTGGAGGAGGCGATCCAGCAGCGTAAGAAACTCGACATCCAGGAGGAGGAGGTTTCCTCTGGCAGACAGTATGGACATCAGATTGATAGTCATAATGAATTTTTAAAGAACCGATATCAGTGACCGATTGGCTTTGGTCCACGAGTATCATTGAACCAGGATAGTGGTAACAGAATCTAGATTGAGACGAGCTGGAAGTGACAGAGTAGCGGGAATAACTCATAAATGAGGAAGTGAAAGCTGATATGACTGAAGGATTCCTTCTTATGAAAACTTTGTTTATCTTTAGCAGCGTAATAAATATATCTTTTTGATCCTTAAAAAAACATGCAGCAGTTCTTAAAACCACAGAAGGGTTTCATTAGTAAGACATGCAGAAGTTAAACAGAGAGAAAAATAAGCATTCATCCCTGAAGTTGCGGCTGCTACATGACTGTATGTTGTACTTGCAAATCCATTTGTCTGCTCAGCTGTTGGGTACAACTTGTCACTTTATGTGTCAGGTTTTTTTTTTTACTTTTGCAAAGATTTTTAGTAGTTAAATGATAAAACTTGAAGCCGTTTGTATCTGTGTGCATGCCATACTAATTTCTGTACTTGGTATTTTCACCTGCTGCCTCCCTTATTTGTAAGGCCTTGCAGGGTCCTCATTCCAGCAGCACACGTGAATGATTTTTGGATGTTTCATGTGCAAACTCAAATCAGGACCTTTTCATGGTTTCTTAGCAGCTACTTTGCAAGCAAAGATTCTGTTTTTTGATGTTTAAAGTCTGCTGATTCTGCATTGGTTTCTGCTTGGAATCTTCCATCTTCCTTTTTGCATGTATTATCCCTGGGCTTTAACTGGGGAGATTTCAGAGTTTTCCTTTCTACTTTATTCTGTATGAATAACTTCTGCCCAATCATCCTAAGATATTATGCAGGAGAAACTCACGCATGCATGTTTCCTCCTTATGTTTGACAAAGGCAGCATCTTTAAGCCTGCAAGTATGAAGCTGAAAGTGGTTTTTATTCTAAAGGAATGCAATCAGACAGACTAAATCCTCCTCTGTTCTATAATTTTCAGTGCTCTCAGACATCCAGTATTTCTGGGTTTACTTTATCACAGAAATGTCTGGAAACCACGGTTGAAAGTATTCAAACTTGGTTTGATCTGTGTTTTGGAGACTAATGACGAAGTCCTTTTTAAATTTGATAATTTTTTTAAGGGAGGGAGTTTACTTTGATTACAGTCATTTTTCTTCCTTGCAGAGGAGAAATGATGCAAAGATAATGTCATGTTTTGGAGATTAACATCACATAGATGTGGGATCAAAGAGGAGGGCAGCTGAAATGGGCTCAGGCTGTTTAAGCTAAACGATCTGTTAATGATGACTATGGCAGAAAATGTTTTTATTATGTTGCATGCATGTCATTAACTCAAAAACCTTGAATCTAATGGCTTAGCATGAAAGCCCCCTTTAGTTGAAGTTTTTCAAAGTCAAGGAACATTCCTATCTTCATCAATACTGCAATTACTTAGTTATATTCAAGTGTTTTGTAATATGATGTAAATATTGTAGCAAATACAGCAGCAAGGGTGGGACATTGTCAGATAAACAGTGACTGCAGCAGTGTTCACTGAGGTACTTGCATGCAAATCTGTGTTTCGAGAATAAAAAAGGGTTAGTGTTAGGGTAGGTCAGTTGCATGCAAATCTCCAACATTTTCATTTAGATAAAGCAAGAAGCCATGCAATGTAATGCACAGACATTTCATTGCTTTAATTGTTAGCAGATTGGTGACTTTTTACCTGGACTGAATGCAACACTTAAAATAGCTATAAATAAGTCACTGTGTAATCATGATCTTTTTTCAAGCTCATCTGCTTTTCCTCTGTTATAATCTTCAAAGAATTTTATTGGCTTATGACGGATTATGTCTTCCTGTTTTGATTTACGCAACTGTCAAATCATACTGAGGGGTAGATGACGAGCAACCACAAAAAACAAGATTAGCAGTTATAATACAGATTATATAATTATAACACACAAAGGATTTCAAGAGTAGTTTTTAAAAAGGTTCATTTTAACCTGGTAGAATTTGGCATTTAAGTCCACTGACGTAATGGATCTGCCAAGAGGCTGAAAATCTAGCAGATATTAAGAAAATAATTAAGTTTCCAGTTGAAGAACTAATTCCAAAGACATTTATATATGGCTAAGGAGATTGGATTTTATTAGTTTCTCCCTGGATAGCAGCCATAAAATCCTCTAATACTGATAAGTATCACAGCATATAATCACAACAGGTTGGCTTCAACTTGCTGGAAATACAGACACAATGTGAAAAGCAGAAGAGTAGATTTTTACTTGTAAATGGACTACAGTGCAGTTGGTAATTGTATACGATACCTTTGAGTTCTCTATTTATTATTCATATTCTGGGGTTTGTTTCTTCCAGCTTGAGAAAATCTCAGGAATCAGGAAATTTTGCATGGTTGCACATTCTCATTTTCATATATTTTCATCTCAATACGATACACTTTTCCAGTTATAAACTTCCTGCACCATCTTCATAGCTTGGTGTTTGAGGTCAAGCATGGTTAAAAATCACTGACTTACACATCACATCTTAGAGCTTGATGAGTGACATATTTCAGTTGAAAATCATTATTAATTTCATAGCGGAACAAGAGTGATTGATGGAAATCAATCATTATACAACGCCTGGGCATGTTGCTGAGGAATCACCTGTAAGACCTGGATAAGAGTATAATTCAGCCCTGGGACAGGCTGGTGTGATGGCGGTCGTGGATGGAACGAGACACGTTGTCCCAGAGATGCTGGACTGGATTCAGGTCTGATGACCAGGCAGGCTGCTCCATAGCATCAAGGCCTTCATGTTGCAGGAACTGCTGGCAAACTCCAGCCACACAGGGCCAAGCATTGTCAGGCTTCAGAACAAACCCAGTGGGAGGCTGCAGTGGGAACACTGCAGCCTCATGTGGCCTGACAACGGGTCTGAGGGTCTCATTCCTTCGGGCGGGGAGGGGTTTATTGGTGCAAAAATCTTACAACTGTGTCCTGTCGTTCGTTGCTGTCAATTTTTAGACCCAACATGTTCCCTGTTTTTTTCTTGTATTTTATTTCAAACCTTTTTCTCTTCTGAAATATTTTGCCTGCATCCGAATGATCTTTCATATAGAAAATATCTGTCCCTGCAAAATTAATCTTATTCTTTTACATCTGTTTCTTCTGGACACATGTTGTTGGGCCTCTTTTATATAGAATAGTGATGGAAGTAATAGTTGGAAAAGTAGAAGTGAATTTAAATACAGTATAAACATGGATACAGCCAAGTGGAAAATAATATGTTGGTTATCAATCCATTTCTTTTTCTAGCATATGTTCTGACAGCTGCTTCCGTCCAGCAGTTTTGCCTGCTGTATTGATAGATTTGATTGTATATTCAGGTAACTAATGGTAATCATCATCTCTAACCAATTTGAAGTCATATCCAGGGAGTTTTTCATCTTCTCTAACGTCAGATGTTTTTAAACATTTAGAGAGTCTCAGTAGAAGGAAATGAGCATTACTCTTTATCTTTGGAGGAAGAAAGGAAGAAATGGTCCAGAGAAATATCAAGCCTGAATGTCCCCTAAGAGTCCAGACAGTTTTTATAAGATGATATTTTTGAAAGCAGACAAACAATTGCAGCTTTGCCCTCCCTGTCTGCGCACCAGCTTCACTCAGAATTGGCTCATACTCATACATATATGTTTTGGAAAATGCTTTTTCAGAGGTTTGTGTGCAGATAGACAACCCCATCAGGAAACTAGGGGTGGGACAATACATCGATCTTTATCGATACATCGATCCTATGGTCAATGATTCAATGATATCGATCCAAAATCCTAATATCGGACAAAAATCGATGGAGTAACCAGTTATCAAACACACTTTTATTTTGAAAATATTTTCATTTAAACTAAATGTTAATGCCAGAGCTCATTAATAAGGAAGTTTAAATGATGATCTAGGTGCTTTTAGTGATGAATAGAAATAATTATGATCAATCACTCATTATATTGCTTTATATTGCTTTATATCGTTTCATATCGATCGGAGGATCCCAGATCAAATCGAATCGAAATCGTATCGTGACTGAATTTGAGATATCGGCAAACATCGAATCGCTGTATCACTATATCGATATAATATCGTATCGTGATCAAACCAGTGATTCCCACCCCTATTGTGAGGCTGTAATATATTTTCTTATTCCAAGAAATCTTATCAAGAGAATTTTCACTTATTCCATTGACAGATTCAAGCAAAAATATCTTGTTTTAGTTTTTTTTTAAACTTATTTTTGGAGTGGCCTTTTTTCCAGTGAAGGATGATCAGAGGAATTCTGCTTTATTTGATGTAAAATGCAGTTTATTCAGAGCCCGTCCAGAGGCTGGACGTGTTATAGGAAGACCGAGTGGGATGAAAGAAGCCTCGTCACATCAAGAGGAGGAAATATAACTCGAAGAAATGCAATGTCACCATGCACACATCAGAAAATCTGTTTAAACTGGTGGCTGGGGTTTTCCCAGTAAGCTGCTGGCAGGTCTCATGCAAGTCTCAAGTAAGTCCAAGTTGTCTCTTTAGGAGGATCAAGTAAGTCAAGTCCAAGCAGAGTAAAAAAATCAGCTCAACATGAATTCATTCAAAACCGGAAATTGTAATTTTGAACGATACAGAGAGAGAGAGAGCACACAAAGGAAGAAAGGAAAAAGGACAGTAGTTGTGTCTGCAAATTTTAACCGGTTATCTACCAATGACTTTTATAAACTATTTCGCATCATGTTTCAGAAATTTGGATACATAAACTTGCCTCTATTCATTCTGTATAATAAGAAAATAGCCTTAGTCTATGCATGCAGCTTAAGTGTTAAACCTCAGGGCTGCAAACGCAAAAAAGAGAGAGAGAAACTAATTGATGCACACAAAGGGCTATGCAAAACAACAGCCAACAGAGAGGATAAAGGGACATAAAGGGAGGATGTCATGAAAAATTGGCTTGTCTAAGTGCATGGAATTGTATTTTAGGTGGTTTTAACTCAAGCAAAGAGCAAAGAAAAACTCACAAAAAATAATGGTGTTTAGAATAAATTAGAGTGTCTAAAACTTTTAAATGAAGCAATTTTTATGATCAGACTGACCAACAAGTACAATAACCATGGGGACGAAAATCCGCGTTGGTCTGCTGATGAAAAAAAGAGTAAACAAGGCCGGTGTTCTGTCGAAACGTGCTACCGTAGGCTGGATTCATAGGCTGCTCTGTCCCACACATGCACCGTAGTCATAACATCTAAAAAAAAAAAAGTCGGACTCGAGTCAAGTCATCAACTCGAGTCCCCCCATCTCTGGGTAGTGAAATCTCCCACCGTTGTTTTGACAGGACTTATGGGGCGATTTCGGGATAATCCTGCAAGATTTGGACAAAGAAGACACCAAAAAATAGCGTTTGCCAGGTAATACAGATTTCGTTCATTTCTCTTCTTTATTACATTACATTACATTCTCTTTTGACACTCGTTGTGATTATCAGAGCACTTCAATGTGGAAAAAAAGCATGTTTTTAGGTTGAACTTAGACGGGAGCAGTTGCCAGATACTTATCATTAGCTGGGCTGCTACATACTGGAGCTATTTTGAAAGTTCCTTTCTCACATCATCCACATGTATGAAAGGAAAGATTATAACAGACCCCTTTAATTTCCTCACAAACATCCAGAGGACAGTCAAACAACAACAGATAGGAAAAGTTGAATTCCTCTCCCTTGCTCTTGTATTCCTTATTAATTTGTAATTGGATTACAGTAATTTTGGTTCTAAATGATAGATTATATGTA
>JAVQJG010041948.1:0-14893 GCA_036024015.1 Craterocephalus amniculus | reverse complement strand
CAGTCAGGTCTGGAAGAGGTGCGCGTCGAGCCTCTGCGGACCTACGCAGAGGCTACGGCGGTTACGCCGTAACCCCCGCGACGCAGACGACGCGCGAGTATAAACCAGCCTTAAGTCTTACTATGACCCCTGTCATATATACTATTTTTCACTTTCTTCTCATCTCTTCCATTGAAAACGTCTTCCATTTTTTTACCTAATCAGCCACGAAATGTGTTAAAAAATGGTAGGTGTGTTTATGTTCACCTTTTTACATTGTGGTGTTGTGCGTAAAATTAAACAGCAACATCCTGGGAAAAAAAGTTGTACAGAGCACTTTCTCTGGGCAGTGACAGCTCCAAAACTGCACATAATAGATGTCACTGTGTCATCACAGCAAGTCTAGAATGTGGAGTTTTGAGGTTGGAAAGTAATACATCTTTAAGGCGCTATTTATCCGAAATGGTGCTCTAGTCTGTATCAAAAAAAGATGGGAGTAAAGTTTTAAAGTTCAGATTGTGCTCACTTCACAAACACAATTGTTTGTCCATGCTGTAGTAAAAATGGGAGCACAAATATAACAGCTGCCGTGTATGTGGACCCAAAGGAAGTAGATATAAATGGCTTATTCATAGAGAAAATAAATATACTGTGGAGGCAAAATCATTACTGAAGCCTTTTAGTAAAGTGATCACGTCACTACCATGGCGCATGGCGCTGGTACAGGCAGGTTGCAGGTCAGCGCCAAAGGCTTGAAAGGACCCCGTAATAACAACAACAAAGGAAGTACATGCTGCATCCAGGTCACAGAGGGATCAGACTAGCATTTTCTAACAACCAATTGGTAAAACGAAGGGGTTTTGTGGCAGATAATGCCTTATTTAGTGGGCGAGCAACAATTGCCCGATAGCTCCCATCATATGGATTTTTGCTTATCGCATGTTCACATAAATATTTCCCGATGGAGTCGAGTTGCGCCACAACTGTCTGGGTGAGTAAATGATCATATAAGATGCTACAACATAGGTCCAGGTTGAAAAATACAGAAGTTCTCCTTTAACATAAAAGGCATGAAAACGATCTGTCTTCATAAATGAGGAGGATTACTGTGGATTTCTGCATTAATATGTTAAAAAATTAAGGTGTTAAATTTAGATTTATCTCATCACTAATGCTTTTGTTCTGGCAGCCATGACAAAAATCCCACATTCATTTGATAATTTTGGGTTATAATTATCTGGCGACCCCCTGGAATGATCTCGCGACCCACATGTGGGTCCTGACCCACAGTTTGGGAACCACTGAATTAAGTAACTACATTTAAAGAATAAAAAAATCAGCTGTAATTATATGCCTGTTACTGAATGTCACAGCAGCATTTGTTCATGTAATGTACAAGCCAAAGCTAATGCAGCTGAGAAACCAGGTGTGATGCACAGATGTGTCTAGCTTACATCAATAATCATGACTGGAATCAAATATGAGAAAAACTGGGTTTAGATACTAAAGCAATCAAACATTTATAGCAAAAAGCATTTGTTCTGTCTTATACATGTACTGTAAATTCACTATTGATGTTATTTAAATCCCAGTTACCGGTATCATATAACATCTAGCTTAAGATATGGTCACATTGGAGTGATTTGATCATCTCTTTTGATACACTCTGAACTAAATCATTATTAGTAAAGTCTGCACAACTACTGTGACATTTCTAAAATACAAAACTGGCTCTATGGCCGAATCCCATGCAAATACACTGGTCAGGTAGATTGTTTAGATCAGTGACTGGTAAAGGGGGTGAGGCTAATGGTTAGAACTCAGTGCTCTGCTGGGAAATCTGCATCTTTGCTCTCACATGGGTGTCACTTATAACATACTTAAACATTTATGCACAGCAGTCACACATATTTTATTTTGGGCCCCATAAAAAACCGCTAAGGGAGGGCTCAAATTACACCGACAAAGAGTCAGAGGTGTTCATTCCTGGGATATGATGGGATCTGATGGCAGCTGTGAGAAGTAAGCCATGTCTAATGTCCAGATATATCAGTATCCCATCCGTGACTAGTCGGAGCGGTCACCTAGGTAAATGTCTGAATGTTCACTCTTGTTCAGTCCAGAACGAACTCTTCAGACAGTTTCTCTGGGGCACATTTTATTTATCCGTGAAAATGGGTGAAAAGAAAACCAGCACACCAAACAGTTCCTGTTTCCTGTTTTTACTTTAAATTGTTCAAATTACAAAATAATAACATGATCTCTATTCATCTACAAAAAAACATATTTATGACTGCAGTAAGCATCACTGATTTTTTTTTTGCACTAACAACCTTTTTAGACATGCATACTGTTGAGAAATATAAAAATATAAATATAAATACATCCCATTAATATTCTTAATGAATCCATGACTAAGATTTGAAATATTTTATCATAAAAGAATTAAAATGCAGTTGAGTACGATAAGGCATTAAGATGTATCACAAGAGCTGTACAGAATCCTAAAGTAGAGGTATTGTTATCTTTTTTTTTTTTTAGTGTAATGGAGAAAACCTAAAATTAACTTGTAGTAAAATCACTAATTTCTCAACAGGAAGAACACATTCCCCAAGAAAGAAAATGGAAAAGGAAGAAAAAACTACAAATTTCAAGGTAACGTATTAACACAGAACTGAAAAAGCACTCCAGTACAGAACCAGGATTTGTTTACAGCATACTGCGCGGTGTTGCCAACCCACATGCTTCTTTGCCCGACTCGTGGCTTTTGAAGCTCTTCCAACAACACAAATCATTCACAATTTAACTCAGAGCAACTAAAATGTCTGATGAACGGGTGGCCGTTTGTTATGATGGATCCAGAACGACAATGACTTGCGTCCGAAACGTGTGTTATACAGAGTTAAATGACTAAATCTAATGCATAAGTTTCACTCATTGGACTGGTACATAGAGAGAACAGAGGACTATGGCAATGACAGTTACAATCAAATGAATGGCAAACGATGTCAAAAATGTCTGAGTAAAAGCAAGATTTTCATAAATATTATTGTTTACAGCTAACTAACTTAGTGGAACTGACGATTTTTTCTTTTGCCATGACAGTTCCCTAACAATAAGCATGACCGAGCTAGCTTGTTTTCATGCAAAAGGTAGTTTTCAGGTGCAATAATTGCCATGTCAGAAGCTGAAGTGTTGATTAGCAGTTGTTTCTTTCTCTTTTTTTTGTTTTTTTTTAAAGGCCAGACCCAGAAAGGAAGACTCAGAGCAAGACAATCCAAGAAAGCGCAAACCTTGATCCTAACTGAATCCAGCAACAGTTTTAAGGTGCTCAACGCTCCTGAACACAACCCTCCTTTTGTTTCTGTACCTTTAGGAAACAAACACGTACATCCCACAACTCCAATACCGTTCACAATAATGTTATGGTCTTCTTTCTTGATCATTAAACACATTAGTAAAGACTCAGCGAACTAGCTTTCCAGTTCAAATCAAATGTTGATCTCCATTTTGTGAATAAAAAAAAAAACACAAAATGAAAAACATGCGAGAAGAGCCCAAACTTGCACACACCCGAACACACAACTTCCCTTCTAATGTTCGTCTTCTCTACTCTTTTTTTTCTGAGAGCTATCCTCTCCCTGCAACTGAACACGAGCCATTTGGATTCTCTTTTTAGTGAGCTGCAAAAATGGAGGTAAGATCAGAGCTGGTGTGAGATATACAGTACTTGGTGCACTTGCAGAGAGCAGCCGATGCCGAGAGGGTCGAGGGGGAAGGACAGACAGAGAGAGGCCTGAGAGAGGGGAGAGGAGTACAGTAGATGCTCATACAACCAGTTTCGTTGGAGTCGGAAATAAACAGGAGCATTCGGGAATATGTGGACAACACATCCATGTCTGTCGTTAGTGTCAGTGAACCTGCTGCAGCCACAAAAAGGTCCTTTTCACAACCATAGCTCATTACTGCGGCTCTTCCTACATGCTACTTTTAATCTGGTGCTCCGGCTCTGCAGCTCTGAGGTGAAACTGCCCTTGTGTGCCACAGGTGTTAATCCCCCCCACCCCCTATCCTTACGCCTAACCCTAACCACAAACAGGAAGATGGAAAAAGTGAAACTGGATCAGCATCTACTCCAGCCTTCTCTAACCTTTTCCCTCTCTACCGTTAACTGTGGGATTGCGGCGCTGCGATGCTAGAGCAGTCCGTGACGAGCAGGTCCACCACCGTGTTACCCGTCACGTAGACGGTGGGCGCTGTCACCATGTTGCTAAGGGAGACGGAGCTGCTCGCGGCCACATTGGAGGTGACGGGGCTGGGCGCGCCTTGGTTGTTGCTGTGGGTGCCCATGTGCCCCTGGAGCTGGGTGGGTGTTTTGCAGTGGACGCCGCACAAGTGGCAGACGAGAACCCCGCCGGAGGCTGTGCCGCCGAAGCCCCCCGGGCTCTCCTTCCACTCCTGGCCGTGGTGCTTCTGGGCGTGAACGCGAAGGTATGTCAGTGTGGTAAAGCCTGACGGAGTTGAGGGGAGGAGAGGAAGTTGTCAGACTGAACCTCGGCACTTTCACATCAAACACCCCCGTCACATCGCAACGTGCACTTACTGCGGTTGCAGAGATGGCAGGCGTGGTGCTGCGACTGGTTGTGCACCCTCATGTGATCTGTGATGTAAGCAGCCGACAGGAGCTTCCCGCAGATGTGGCAGGGCACCTTCTCCTCGTGGCGGATCATATGTGCACGCAAGCGGTCCTTCGTGGCGAAGCTGGATTCGCAAGTCTGGAAAAAGGTGGACACAAGCCGTCAAGCACGACGCAGACAGAAGTCCACAAAGGCATTCACACTGGAAGAGTCCGTGGATTCGTCATGGGATTATTCAACCCTCGCCAGTCGACATATACATCATCAGTGCATATGTCCAACAAAACCGCGTATATCTCGGGAATGTTAACAGATAGTGACTTTATTTTTCTCTGCAAAGAAAACACTTGAAGCTTCAAGCAGAAAGTTCTGGTATGTCTGTGGGACATACAAAAGCTAAGCTATGTGTGTTGGAAACGAAAGACGTATAATGCTTGATTGTGCATCATAAGATGACCGTTTTATCAGCAATGATACAAAAAAAAGTACCAGGCGAAAAAAAAGAAAACAAAAATGCCTCCCAGACCCCGAAGGGTTAAAAAGCTGAAACATGCACAATGTAAAGATGACTCACTGGACATTTAAAGGGTCTCTCTGAAGAGTGCACCTGTCTGACGTGACTGTTGAGATGGTCGGGCCTTCAGAGAGATAAAACAGGAGAGTGCGTTAGAACCGGAGGGGAGCCGCGTATCGGCGACTTCTCCTTCCGCAACGTCACCTGGAGAAAGCCTTCCCGCAGTGGGGGCATATGTAGGGTTTTTCCACCCCGCCCTGGTGGGAGCGCACGTGGTGGCTCATGCGGTCCTTCCTCTTGAAGCGCTGCTGGCAGATGGGACAGGAGAAGGGCTTCTCGTCCGAGTGGGACAGGCGGTGGCGGTTGAGATGGTAGACGTCCCGGAAGGCTTTCCCGCACGTCTCGCAGGCGTGGTTCTTCCTCACGGGGTTCGGGTTGGGATTGGTGGGTCGCTGCGGGCGAATAAGCAAACAGATAAACCAACACTCTTCACTCTGTGGCTGAAACCATGCAAATACACACAGATAAGTGTCCGACGACATCACTCATCAGGATGAGCAGAGCTGCACGTCACGGCTCGACAGCTGATGTTAGACTTTTAAGTCTTTATCTGCTTGTGCACAGTTGTGTTACAGAGAACATGCAGGGGAGCGTGGGGGTGTGGGGGGGCTTCTAGCACAGTGTTTCTTAAACTGGGGACCAGCAGCAAACACTGGGGAAAGCTTTTACTGGCCCCAAAATGTTGAACTGTTGATGGACTTCTCATGAAATGACCACACAGAGGAATTTAAATGTGTAGCGGGGAGGTGTGTGAACCTTCCATCGCTTGCGACGTAGCTTAAGAAACAACATGCTTGAAGGTTTGGGGTTGACGACAGCCGTCTCCACAAGGCCCTGACCCACCTGTACTGTCGCCCCTGTGGCCATGACGACAGCAGCAGGAGGCGGAGCATGGGGGTTAACACTGGCCATTACGTTCGGCATGGCAACCCCTTCACCATCCTGACCACCCAGGGGAGGCTGCTGGGCGCCCGCCAGCACGCCGGGAGGGGCGAGAGGGGGAGGCGCGGAGAGGTGCAGCAGAGAGAGGGGAACAGTGGGCCTCTCCGCCCTCCCTCCGGCCCCCACCGCCATCGCCGGCAGGGCCGCCGCCAACTGCCCGGCTGCTCCCTCCTTTGCTCCCTCCGCCTGCTCTCTGGCCCTGTCCTTCATGCGTACCCCGGTATGGACCGACTGGTGCCGCCGCAGGTTGTAGTTGTTCTTGAACTGCTTGTTGCAGATGGCACAGATGTGTTGCACACGGCCCGGCCGAGACACTGGCTTCACTGGAGCCGAGGAAACCCGGGGGGGCGGGGGGGGGGGGGGACAGAAATAAGAGTTGATTTCAGTTATTTCTTAGTAGTTAAGAACAACTTTTCACATCTAATAGTCAGACAGTAAAATTAGAAGCCATTAACTGAAAAACATACAGTGGTCTGACAGTCACTGGCTCAAACTGGTTCTTCTCGTCATACGCTTCTCTAGATGCATGAATTTATATTATTTATATTTATAAACTCTGCCATGCTGCTAGAAGGACCTTGAGGGTTTTTTTTTGTTGCTAAGATTTTAACGGACTGACTCATTTTCAGGAATTCCTTCATTAAAGGATCAGAGATGAGGAGGAAACCCGAAATAAAATTTAAGGATCTCACACCTGCTTTGAGTTCAGCAGAGTGAGATGAGACTAACAGGAAATGTATTGCTAAACCCATAAGAAACTCCAAAGCTGCTGTTTTACTTTGGTTTTATGTTTCGACACTGGATCTCGGTAGGAAATAAAAATCATTCTTCAACTGGATGATTGCCGAAGTGACGGGAAGGTTATTATCAGAGACTATTATTATACTGAGCTGCAGATGTACAGTAGAAATATTTTCATAGTTTAATCTACATATTACAGTTAATGTCTAAAGCACTGTAGCTCTTTAGTTAATCATGTCAAAACAACATTAAAACGGTAAAAAAAATCTGAAAATGATCATTTTATTTTCATAGAGGACAACTAGTAAGTGTATTAAGACCGGTGGTATTATTATGAAAAATGGTTAATATCCTGAAAGTTGACAGAGTTAATTATCTAACTCTAGTTTCAGACTAGTTTCAGACTATTCATGCATCATAGAACAATTATGTGCATCTGAAATGGTTAAATCAGGTTGTAAAATAGATTTTCTTTTTGTGTAAAAACAAAAGTTATCTCTGTATAATAATACACTTATTCTCAATTTATTTTAGAGTTACAAAAAATAAAGAGTTAGTTTACATTAAATAAAGACGTAGATTTATATGATTAAAAGTTATCATCAAAGTTAAAAGACGAAGAGAGTCCCGTCTCTTCGTCTTTCTCCAAAGGGTTGTTTTTCTTTTTTCACCCGACTGACTTTAGAACCGGTACTGGATGGATACCAGTTTAGACTTTTTATCTTTTCAGAGGCAGGAGCACAGTTCCTCACCAGGCAGGGGTTCCTCACTCAGAGCAGTGGTGTCCACAGTTGAAGGAGGCTGTGCAATGTGCTCTGTGGGTGGGGTCTGGGGAGAACTCGTATGCACTTGCATGAGCTCTGATTGGAGGCTCCCTTCCACTTGGTTTTGGGTGGGAGTACTCTGGAGAAGCAAGGAGAAGGCCATCACCAAATGTAAACAGAAGTCACAGCATTATCTTCTTGAGGTGCAACGCAGTAGCACAAAGATGTGAGGATGGTTGGACACACATTGAAAAGGCCTGTGTGCGTGGAAATGCGCGTTTTAGAGAAAGAAAGAGAGAAAAGAGGCCCACATTGCCTGGCCAGCAAGCCTACCTGGAAGAGAAAATTGCTCCAAGCAGCATCCATTTTGCGCCACAGCGATGGAGATTATGAAGTCAGCTACTGATTGAAATCGTGGAAAGCAGCCTTTGCATGGTGTGGATCGGCCCACCGATGATTGAGGCGCTAACAGTCGCCTGTCCTGCAGCAGAAACGACGGGCTCCTGGATCCTCTTGAAAAACGTGAATAAAGCCGTCTGCAAAAATATGTTTTTCTCATTGAGGTAGCCTAGTGCTGTCAATTAAAATGCACGCAGCTGTTGACTAAGGTAGGCTGCAGCGCACGGGCAGGAGTGGAGCAGGCCAAGTCCAATAACGGCCCGTTTCTCTCTGACTTTGGTTTTTTAACTTTAATTCTTCCCACACTAACCTGGCTAAAACGCAGTATCACACACCAAGACTACTTTCAAAAACCAAAAATTCGCATCTTGAAGTATTACACTTTAGCAATACACGTATAACAATCTACGTGAAATAAATGCATTTTTACGCAAGAGAACAAACATGAGTTATAACACACGTATCTGGTAGCACAGCAGGTCATACTTTGTTTTTAATTTATGCATCTATTTTTCCGATTTCCCCCAATAGGCCAATCGGGTGTTTGTCGAAGCCTCGTTGTTGGATTCAAGCCCTGACCCCGGCGAGCGGCGCTCTCGCCGGGCCGCAGCCTATCGCTCCACCTCGGCCGTTCAGCTGCGAGGATGTCATCTTTCTTTTTTTATCGCCCGCTCTCCCTCCTCCCTCCCTGTCTCTTTCTTCCTTTTCTTTTTTAATTCCTCTTTCTTCTCCCCCTCCTCTCCTTTTCTCGCACCGCTATGTCCCACTTGCTCTTAAAGGGATAGAGTTTCCTCTTTGGACACCCCCCTCATTTCCGTCTGTCGCGCGGTGCTCGTCCTCTCCCCTCCCTTCCTGGATTTTTGGCCGACACAAAATGTGCTCTAGTTTTTCTCCCCCCCCTTCTCTCTCTCTCTCTTTTTTTCCTTTTCCTTTTTTCTCCTCTTGATCAGGGTTTACCGGACAGTGCTGCAACACAGAAAAAAAAATCCATCCAGTACGACTTCCCATTAATGGAGAGATGACAGACGCATCTTAAAGGCAGTGCGAGCAGAGCAGATCCTCCCAGTCAGCCCATAATAATGATGTCAGAGTCAGTTACAGTCAGGACGAATAGCAGCTCAGGATACACACAATAGATGAGGAATATAGATGTAAACACCAATAATGATGGACGTCATTTGTAGAAGATTTTCAGCCGATCAAATGTCAATTTCTGCTGTTATTTTAAGTATTAGTAAAATAAAATATATGACATCATTATGACACTAGAGACGTTGAAATTAGATTTATTTATTTAAACTAAAGTTTTTTTTAGGATGTGCAAAACCGAAACAATGCCAAACGTGAGAAAATGTCAGACAGAGAAGAGAATGCATTTCTTTCATAAATAAAAAAAAGTTAATTAATAGAATACAATATATAGATCAAATCAATTTAAATAAATCAATAATTAAAAACTGAAAACACTTTTTTGTGCTTTTTATTATTGCTTGCTCCATGTATTTTATAATGTCTCATTAAATGTTTTCTCTGGAAAAATTTCATTTTGCCTTATTTTTGCTTCCAAGTGTTTATTCTGTTAAATGTGTATTACAACAACAAAAATAATTACTAGCTGTTTCCCCAAGTCAGTTTATTATCTATGGAAACAGATCAAAACAAAAAGAAATTGTATTCTCTCAGAAAATTTGCAAATATTCATATACAGAAAAATGTGACTGAGTTCTTTATGGATTCTGAAGTTATCAAATTAGACCGTGCATTCACAGCAATGTCATTTGAACGCATGAACTCAAATCCAGACAAGTTATTGTGTTAATACCAATTTATTATCTTTTTTTAAATTACTTTTTAAAACACCTCATTTCTTTTCCAACACAAGTGTTAACCCATCACCCTTCCCCTCTTCAAGCTTGGAACTGCTTGATGTGAATGTTCAATAGGCATCTCAACCCCCCCGAAATCTCAGCAAACCAGACAAACCTGGGTCACATCGTCATCCTCAACCCTTCACTCAGATGTGATGCAGAAACGGAGAATTCCTGCTCTGACACCGACATCAACCAGTCTAAAAGCACAATCACACTGATTTCCACACAAGGAAGGCCATCCCAAACCTGCCAGACTTAGTTTATATAAGGAGTTTATGCATGCACTGAGATTCCAACCAAGCATAAAGTAGTAAGTTATACAGGGAATTGTCTTGAGCTGGTGTTTCTGAGTCATACCAACAGCAGGGTGATTATCTTTTCTCTATTTCAGTTGAAATAATAAAAAAGTAAAAACAACAACAAAAAAAAGTCCTGTTATTCTGATCTCCTTCAACAAAACGGTCCACAAGCGTGGAGATTAAAACTCTGGGCCTTTAGAAGCTTTTTCAAACACTGAGTGGTGTGGGCGGGCTGCTGCGGTCACTGCTGCTGATCCGGCACAAGAGGGGGCACGTTCACAGCAGCTCATTCGATGCCCGTCCTGTTACTTCTTCTGCTTCCTGCTGCTGCGCTCTCCCACCTTTATGCACTGCCTGCATGCTGCATACTTCGGCAGTCAGATTTGTAACTCAATCCTGAACTCACAACAAATGAATACATAGAAAAACCAGCATTTACATTCCAGTGGCCTTTTTTTTTCGCTATTATTTTTTTGTTTTTAAAAAAATGGAGAGTCCAGAAGAGGAAGTCAGAGTTCATGTGAGCGGTGGTGTGTGGCTGTTGCTGCAGGAGTGTTGTTTTTTTTTTTTTTAAATTCTGTTTTGTTGTCTTAAAAAAAGTGGCAATATAAGTAGATTTTACTGCTCGACACACTTACATAAATCATTAACAACTATTAACAATCCTTCATTAATAATCATTAATATCTTGCGGACACACCACACCTGACAATGCAACAGTTTTTATCAGATTTTTTCTCTTTTTTCCCCAATTTTTTCCCGTGTTTTCTTACAGTAAAAGTGGGCCCTTTGCTTCTTGCAAGAAAAACGTGAACATGATTACAATAACAATAACACCAGGATTAGATATGGTAATATTGACACCTATAGAAAATGCAGTTGAAGTTGTTGCTCTAAATCTTGAATTCAATACTCATTTGAATATATCAAAATTACTATCATCGTCTTCGTTACTCTATAAAAGGAAATTCTTTGTTTTCATTTTTCATATTCCCATAAATATGTACAGTAAAGATCAAAAATGTGGGACGAGTGATCTTAAATGCCAGTGAAACGTGGACGGATACGGTACATTTCAAATAGTTTGATCATGTTTACAAATGTTGTTCTTTTTTTTTTTTACATCTATCTCATGCAGTGGAGTGACTCCTGTAGACACCTATGTTGTTTAGATACTCAATATGTCATGGATGCCAGAAAGCATTTTTTTAAAAATGTGTTTATACATGTCCACAGAAACACTTCTCCTCATCCCCGCTGCATTTTTAGAAGAGTCTATTGATTTTACAAACATTCTGTGTATTTGTATTCAGTTTGAAATCCTCCGGCAGTCATCAAATGAAAATTTTGATGGCACAACATCCCTTTAAGAACTGCTTAAAGGCATCGGTGACGTTCAAAGCATCTTGATTTTGTTGTTTTTGTGGTTTTTCTTTTGTTTTTGTTTTGTACGCACTTAATACAAAAAGGGAAAAAGGGAAAAAAATGCAGTTTTAAATCAACAAAAAGTGTTTTCAAAACTCCAGCAGACTGGAATTTTAAGTAAACCATCGTTTTTTCAATTATTATTTTTTTTTAAATTGTCCTCTTTTTCTCTTTCTGGAGTCCAATACGATTGCTCGCTAGATAATATTTGGACACTACGGACTAGATACAACTAGATACACGATGCAACGTTCCAGCACCTTCCGTATTTTCCCTCCCATGTCCTCACTCTCTCCATTCCAGCAAAGAACATCATAGAAGAAGACGCGGCTGCCATCGCCTCTTTCCCCCTGCAGCCCTATGAGGAAGTGAAGGCTAAACGTTTCCCCCGTTCACACATCCTAGCTCACATTTATACAGGCTGTAACAGAGATAAAAACACTGAACAGAAACATCCTCTTTTTAAAAACCTAATTTCACCTTAATCTGGTGGTAATCCAAGTGGTCCCATTCCTCCCTTCCTCTTTATACCTGGGAGAATGGGAGAAAACCTCTCTGCCCACCCTGAGTCTAAAGACGCAGGATGCATTTCAGCGATGTCAGCTTGCACTTTCTTTAATGTTTAAAGAGAAAAGGATATCTCTTAAATCAGTGGTTCCCAAACTGTGGGTCGAGACCCACATATGGGTCGCGAGATCATTGTGAAAAATAAAGAACATAAATTTATCAAATACATGTGGAATTTTTCTCATGGCTATAAAAATGAATGAAGAGATAAATCTCAATTTAATACATTAATGCAGAAATCAAAATTAATCTTCATTATTTATGAAGAAAGACTGTTCTCAAGCCTCAAAGGAGAAGTTTGGTATTTTTCAACCTGGACCTGTTTTTCTATCACGAAATCCAATCGTTTAGTCACCCAGAGAGTTTTGGTGCAACTTGAACTCCTTCAGAAGATATTTAGATCCATTCTCGATCAGCATTTATCCATATAATGAGACTGTTCAGGGCAAGAGACACTAGGCCTCTAAATAAGGCATTATCTCCCACAAAACTCCCTCATTTTACCAATGTGTTGTTAGGAAATGCTAGTCCGATCCCTCAGTGACCTGCATACAGCTTTTTCTTCCTTTGTTGTACCTGCCATGGAGATGACGTCTCCAAGTTGCACCAAAACTGTCTGGCTGAGTGAATGGTCGTATTTCAAACTACATAATAGGTCCAGGTTGAAAAATACCAAACTTCTCCTATAATTTTAGAAGATCCTGCTGGAGCAGTCAGATATATAATTACTGATTATCATCAAGGGAGAATCATCACCAACACTAATGAATGTAATTTTGTGATTCATGGCTCAAAAAGTTTGGGAACCAGTGCCTTAAATCCTCCGCGACCTGTTCAGGAAGGAAGGAAAGGTGGCGAGCTGAGAGCGCTGAGGTGCAGCCTGTGATAGCTACCTTTCCTGATCAACCTGCCCCCCCCACTCCGATGCTCCTGCTCTCTAAGAGTAGGAGAGGTGCGAGCCGTTGGAGATGTGGGAAGTGACTGAGGTGCTCCGGCTCAGGACGCCGTCGCTGCCCCCGGAGCCTCCGGCCCCCCCGCCGGACGCCGTCCTCCTCAGAGGCTGGGGGCTGTTTCTCAGGGCCATCAGGCTGGGTGTTCCCCGCACGCCGAGCCCGCCACCTCCGTATATACCCCCCTGCGAGGAGGAGGAGGACGAGGAAGAGGACGATGGGCCGGAGATGGAGGGAGGAGCGGGCGGTGGGGGGGGCAACATGGCCAGGGACTGAGAGGAAGAGCGTGAGGGGAGGTGATGGGAGAAGGGCAGGGGGTGTGGGTGGGCCAGGTCGCCGCCGGAGCCTCGCACTCCGGCCCACTCCCGCTCCCTCTCCTTCTCCCGGTCCCGCTCCCGCTCCCGCTCCCGCTCGCGAAACAGCTGCGGCGTGCTCTGGTGGTGGTAGTGCTGGGGCAGGTGGTGGCGCTGGTGATGGGAGGAAGACGAAGAGGAGGAGGAGGAGGAGGAGGAGGCGGAGGAGCGGGAGGAATGTTGCACCTCCCTGCCGTCCCGCCCGTGCCCGAGGGCCATGCCCAGGGCGTGGGAGAAGGAGGAGGAGGCGGAGGACTCGCTCCTGCGGTCGCTTCCGATCCCGCTGCTGCTGCTGCTGCTGTTGTGGCTGCGGCGGGAGAGCTGCTGCGAGGCGGCGCTCTGCTGGTGCACGCCATGGCTCCAGTGGCCGGCGGAGCGGGAGCCGGAGCTGGGGGGCGGGGCGTTGGAGTAGCCCTGCTTGGAGTAGGCTTCGCAGGGGATGCCTGACAGAGCCATGTTGCTGAAGCCCAGCCGGAGGCTCTCAGAGTCGAAGGACTCAATCTCACTGGCCTGCCTCTCCAACAGGGTGCGGATGCGCTCTGATCGCTCGTTCTGCAGGGACACCATCTCCTCCTCGATCTGGGAAAGAGGATCACAGACATATTATTCTGTGTAAGGTCTGCAGCGTTAGAGAGCTTTAAGCTGCGCCAAAGGGAGTTTTTGTTTCCTTCAGATTGCGTCGTCCTTGAGCTGTCAAACATGTCTTGTTTCAAGTCCTCCGGTGCCTGACTACCTCACTGTGACACACATTTACATAATATATGCTGCATGGCTAATTGTGCATGTTTTAGGCAAAGCAGTATCAGTAAGCTGACCAGTCGGTGTAAACTTGGTGATTCGGTGGGTTCTTTAAGAGACAGGAGCAAAAACGCTGTTTTAAAGGAGCGTAATGCAAGTTGTAGCTTAATTCCAGAAGTCTGCCCCTCCGCTGACAAGTGTGACGACAAATTTGTGTACGCGCATGGGCCGCTTCTCTTCGACTATGTTGGTCTTAATTTACCTGCAATGCACTCAGTCCAAGCCCGGAATCAGATGCACAATAAAAAAAATAAAGCATAGCATAGCTTGCACACAGGTAGCTAAATGCTAATAAAGGCCACAAACTTTTATTAGCTTGTATGCTAAAAAGGTTGATGCTACATACTATAAATGTAGCACTGCAGTATCTGTATCCTGATTTCCGTCGTAAATAACGAGGCTGAAGTTAGCTTCTGATTCGCAGCTTCCGATTCACCGAATGCGTAAAGGGCAATTCCACTGAATTATTGACATTTAACCCATTTTAAACATGGTCCTATTAATAAAATACAATACCTAACCTATCCAAACCTGGACTCAAATGTTCTACACAGACCATAGATTCATAAAAACCAAGTTTTGATTTGTGAAACT
>JAVQJG010041944.1:0-27661 GCA_036024015.1 Craterocephalus amniculus | reverse complement strand
ATTTGTCTGCTTCAGGTCATGCCTTGTTAGAACACCCAAATACAGCACAAAAGTTGACCATTGTGGCGTTTTCTGCTTCACCGAGTGTACATAGCTAACAGCGCACGGTAGGTTGGTCCTCCAGCATGGTGGATTGACATCTGCCACGTCACTAGTGACATCATGTGGCATGGGTCTATACGTGAACTATACGAGTATAATGTAACGGCAGAAAAAGTCATCAGTTTTGTCGCATGTCTACTTAAAAAAAAAAAACCCTGCTGGAGTCATCTGAAAACTCGCTAAATATAGCAACAACGTAGCTAAGTTAGCTAGACTTCTAGCTGCTGCTGTAGGTTGTGTGCACTCGCTTGTTGTCGATTAGGGAACTTAATGAAGCCTGAAGCGTTGCGTCGCCCCCTGGTGGTTGGTAGACTGCTGGTTGAAAACGTGTGTGATGATAAGAGATGCAGCAGCGGATTTCCTATTTTGAATGTTTAATATCGTGACGATCAAGCTCATTCAATTGTGGCCACCAAAATCGTGATCACGATCAAAATTCGATTAATTGTGCAGCCCTAATGACCACTTTTTGAAGAAAGGCATTACACCAGTGACCCCCCCATCATCATCACATACAGTACTAAATGTTATCATAGCAAACCCTTTTAGCACCCATACTGTAGGTGAAGATGTACCAAGTTGATCAAGCATGCAGCAAAAGTCTAGTCCAGGGTGAGTGTGGCGTTCACAAAACAGACAATGGCCTCAGAATAAATCACTATGACTTATTTAGGATGAACAATGGGGGGGAAACTATTTTATTGTATTTATTTAGTTTCAGGGGCTAAATGCTGTTTCAGAAAATTAAATCCAAATGTAATTTTACATTGTGGAAAAGTGATCATTAGAAAGATAAAAATTAGTTTTCCCATTAATGTTAGTCTGTGTGGAAACCCCTGCTTGGTAATAATCTTGTAATACTGCTGGGCCCAATCTGTCTCCATCTGTGGTCTTCTACATCTGTGACCTCCTGACAAATATTTTTCTCTAATCAGGCCATTCGGTATATTTTTAGACATCCATCCACTCTCTCAGTCAGCTGCAAAGCTCTCAGGTGAAATTCTGGCCCGGCTGATTTATTAAAGGAGGTCTGAGTGTTGGAGGCTGCTGGCTTGTGTTCATATGCAAATAAAGGTTTAACTATTAAAACTTCAGATATTAGTAATTATTATAATTTATCTGCGGGGAATGAGTCAAATTTGGTGTGATTTTTACACAAATTTACACTAGACCGCCTTTTCCCCCTCCAGAATTGTTCCAACTCTTGGTGTGATAGATCCAACAAGGTGTTGAAAATATTCCACAGAGGTTTTGCTCCATATTGACATGACAGCATCACACAGTTGCTGCATCCATGATGCGAATCTCCCGTGGTGGAGATTTTAGGTTTTAGTTGCAAATCTAACAGCATTTGATGGGCGGGGCCTGTGCTGGTGAATGAGATCAGAGTTTCTATTGGTTGGTTTCCCCTTTTACGAAGAGTAAACTATGGAGCATCTATGGGAGGATTTTTTTCATTCTTTAATCAAGAGCGTAAGTATTCTGTTTGAGAGCAGGATTTTTTTTCACAATCTGTCTCAAAACTCTGCTCTCAAACTCATAAAGTCACTTCTGGCTCTTAATTATATCATTCTTCTTTTAAAAACTCTTCTCCATTTCTTCAAAGTTCTGCTCTTGGTTATTTTTTACTGTTATTACAGTCAGTAGAAACCTAAATAAATACTGTTTGAGCAAATCATCACCAACTTCTTCAGCTCATTTTTGACTCAGTGCATTCAGAAAATCAGTACTTTTGACTGGATTGTTAGTGAAATCGTAAAGGGATAACCTAAACCGTACCGTACCGTACCGTCCTCTTCCGCTTATCCGGGGTCAGGTCACGGGGCCAGCAGCTTGAGCAGGGAAGCCCAGACTTCCCTCTTCCCGCCCACATCCGCCAACCCATCCGGGGGGATCCCGAGGCGTTCCCAGGCCAGCCGAGAGACATAATCCCTCCAGAGTGTCCTGGGCGTACCCCGAGGTCTTCTCCCGGTGTGACGTGCCCTTCTTCGGGCTGAGGACCATGGTCTCTGATTTGGAGGTGCTGATTCTTGACTGGCAGTATTATACCCAAATACTTACATTTTCCCCTCATCTGCAGTTTTATCACAGACGGTTGGAAGTGATCCACCTTTCAGGCACATTATCATCATGAGTCATGTTGTCAAAACATCAGACTACAGAGTGAAACGGCCGGCTGGCAGTTTTATACTTCAGTCAAAACTAATAGAAGTCATTTCTGCCACATATTGGCTCCATAAACACTGCATCACCGAAGCCCCATCTCACTGTATAAGAGGCTAACATTAAGGATTGCTGCTTATATATTATAGCTAAAGATAAGAGGGCTGGGTTAAGCTGGGAGTGTGACACACTGCAAATCTGAAAAGTGCACTGACTCAGTTACTTCCAAACCTAGGGGGCTCAAACAAAGTGCCAGGGTTGTGTTTTTCAGAGTTTTTGAATTGACATTAACTTATACATCTTCATAAACTGTACTCTTTGAAGCAGAGGAAACATGTTTTTTTATTTCTCTTTCATAATAAATATCTTTAAGGCAAAGAAATGGAGCATGCTCAGTTGGACAAAAACCTAATTAGGCCTTAATAAAAAACAAAACCGAGGGCAGTAAGTATGAGAGCATCTGCAGTGACAAGCTGACAAAGCCCGTTTGAGGTTTCCAGACCTTATGACTTCAAAGCAGTTGCCTATTTTTGCGTAATATAAAAAAAACAGTGAAAATAATACTTATGTTGATGTTTGTCATGAAGAAAAAACTGTTTTGTCAATGCATCACACTAAACTCTTTGAAAAAGAGGTGAAAGCCTCTTCAGTCAAATCCAAATAACAAAACTTTTCAAAGAGTGAACAGGGGCAAAGAGCTTCACCGCAAAACGTGTGAACCAGACTGCAGAAAAAGGCTGCGAGGAAAAAGCCGACTGATCTACTCACCGCACAAGCTTTTTCAAACTTCATTTACAAAGCACTTTTAAAACAACACAGTTGACTTAAGTACTGTACACAACCTTGGCCATAGCAGCCCATGTAAAACAACACACTAAACCTGTCACAAAGATAATTATAAAATCAATGAAATTGCTAGTAAAAGACGTGCAGAATAAAACAATGCAATAAATATAAAATAAAACATAAAGAGGTCAACAACTCAAGCTGTGTTCAAAGCCAAAAAAAAAAGAGTCTTAAGAGAGGATTTAAAAACAGAAAGAGACTCAGGCTGTCTAAGGTGCAGTGGCAGTGCACTCCACAATTTAGGGCCAACAACAGAAAAGGACCGGTCCCCTTGGGATTTCAACTTAGATTTAGGGACAAATAAAAGAGAGAGATCTGCTGACCTGAGAGAGAGAACAGAGGTACAAGACTGGAGCCATTTTGGACAAATACTGTGGGGCGAAGCCATGTTGACATTTAAAGATGGATAAAAGAATTTTAAAAATCAGTGTAGAACGAAACTGGTGACCAGTGCAAACATTTTAAAAGCGGACTGATGTGCTGATGTTTTTTGGTACCAGGAAGTGTGTTGCAGTAATCTAAGCGACAGGAAGCATGAATTGAAATCTCAAAATCGTGACGAAGCGCGAACATTGACCAGAAGCTTCACACGTCATGTAAACTTCGGATTGAATGCATCTTACAGGGTAAAAACAATTACACTGTGGCTTTTTTAAGCCAATCATGTTGCACAAGGTTCTTTTAAGTGCAGCATTTCTATTTAAAATAATGCATTTTTAATTTTTGTTACTGCACATAAAGACAGCACAACACAATCAAAAATTAATTACCGACAAAATTGCTGACACTCAAAAATTCTTGTGGTATCAGAGCGTATCTGGGAATATTTAGCTGGATGGACATGACATGCATACAGAGCAACCGCTTATAGCTGACTGATGACTCCGTAGAGTGGTGAGTGCGCCTTCTATCAGCCAAACTCCCAGTGCATCTCTTCCACTACAAACTTTTTCTTGTTCTTCTTCACCTTATAATCATCAACACATATTTTCTTGTTCTTTTGAAGGTGGATTTTCCGTCAAAGAGATGAATAAAGGCATCTAAAATCTCAGTCAAATCCAATAAGTCTGCCTGCCGTCGCTATTCGTTATCAGCATTGAATGGTTTGGAAGTCTGGTTCAGGGAATAAAAGCAGCATCCAGGCTGGTTTTCCCAGATAAACATCGGTAGACAGATTCTAAGCCTTAAAAGTCTGACCTTTGCTCCCTTCCGAAAATTATTTCTGTGATGAGAAAAGAGAGCATTTTATCCCAGGCAGACTTGAGGCATTATAAAAGCCTCCTGCAACAACAGGGGAGGCTGAGGTATCACTCACGAAGCACGCCATCCACTAACAAATATGAGTGGCTGTTTTTAGCTGCAGAGAGCTCGTTTGCAACTCGGGGAATTGTGCCTCCTTCTGTCAAGTAGCTTTGTGCCACTCTGGGGAATGAAAATAAGAAGAACGCAACAAGAAAAGGCGACAATATGAGACAGAAAGAGAGGCAGTAACAAAAAGGAAAGAGAAAAAGTGAAGGATGGAGCAGTTTGGGATGGTTTCTGCATCAGCAATGGAAAAGGCTGTTTAGCAGAATAATAACCTCTGCTCATTTCCACTGTACAGTAAATGTACGGCGGGATACCTGTGTGCTGCTGTGAACCCAGCTGCAGGGGTTATGCTGTATCCTAGTGCAGCTAAATGGAAGGCGGTGCAATAAAAATGCGTCATAACATACAGTATTCTGATGAAATCCAGAGCAGTGAATCATTTTGGAAAAAGTTTACAACAGTAAGTTTCACAACAGGAGTACACCGGGCAGCCTATGCATAAACCGATGTGGAGGTGTAATCTCTGCAGATGAGAGCATGGGAAGGTTGCCAGCTGAAATGGCTTTTGTAAATCTTGTTATTTTAAGTAAATAAAATGTTTTTTTTTTCTTTGTCTTAGCAATCAACCCCGAGGAAAGCATCTAACCGTAGTGGCAAGCAGCCAAATGTGTTACTTGAACTTGCCTTTGACCGTAATGCTTGTGGGAGACAAAGGTAATTTGTGACCACAGTGAAACATGGAGCTTGAGTGATAAACAACTGACATACAAATCTGTTTAAGCACAGATCGGCTGCGAGCATCGCCCTAAGAAGTGCCATTCACATCACATTATCGTCACACAAGCTCTGATAAAAACATGCAAAGTCTGTAATTACCTTATCAGAGCAAGCTAAAGAGTAACGCAGGGGAAAATGTTTATTGCTCATGCATGTTGTTGTAACGAGTGATGGCTCGTTCGGAGAAGCAGGATGCGCTCGCAGTGATCTTGACAGACTGAAAGCTTATATCTGAATAGCTGTTGCCAATGTTCCATGTCGGCTGCATTAAAAACAAAGCCATCGAGCACAAAGCAACCAGCAGGGCTTCCACTTCCACATAAAAAAGACTTTAATTCAGTGTTTTTGGTACCTGTGATGTTGTAAAAGTAGTTGAAACAGTTGAGATTCAGACTGCAGGGCTCCCTGTCGGTTGTCTCTGGGCACTCTCTTCCCACGCTGGGGGATCGAAGCGGGTATGCGGTGCGCTCTCGATTTTTGGTTCTGGTGCAGGGCTGGAACAGAGAAAAGTCTTAAGAATGAATAAACAATGAAGCAGTCCATATTGCAGAGAGTGATAAGAGCTGAATGCAGACATATTCCTGACCTGTAGACAACATTAAATGTGCTTAATATGTGCATTTGGCCAGCTTTATTTATTGATGTATTTCAGAAATCATGAAAATATGTCATAGAAAGGAAGAAAAGTTACATAATTCCTTCCTCATTTCCCAAAAGTCAGAATTGGATTTTTTTCAGGAGGAAATGACACAGATATTCTGCTGGATTGGTGAAGCATCAGGTTCTCATGGCTTGCAGAGAGGAGAGCTGGAGGAGGAAATGACAGCTTACTGAATGGCTCCATTGCTGGCACAATGAATAAAACATCTGGGAGGCCCCGCTGGTGCCACTGCAGACTCCATGTGGAGACTGAAATTGTGGGTAGTTGGTGCGTTGAGCACTTTGAGAGAGAATGGGGTGTGATTAACAATGGGCCAGGGTGCTGCTAGGAGACCGGTGGGAGAAACCAGAGCAGTTAAAGTATCTTTTTACTGGGAATCTGAGGAGGACTCCAGTCAGGACTGGAGGAGCTGGAAGGAAGTACAGCATTTTGCAAAGAGTTGGCCAAAGACTGCTTCTACACTGGAGCCTGTAGTTATCAGGCCTCTTTATTTCTTCAACAAAGAAAAGTAATATTCCTTTCACATAAGAGCAATTACAAACTGTTTTTTGAAAATCTCAAATTAAATGTTAATTTAGAGAAAGAAAATATTTGACAAGGAAGGATTAGCATTTTTGGATTTTTTAGCTTAAAAGGTATAAAGTCAGCAGGGTGAATTTAGAGCTGCGTGAGCTGAATTCCTTCTGAACACAAAGGGAAAAATAGCTGCTTTCCACCCATCAGGTGTGTTTCTCTGCTGAAACGGACAAAAAGCAGGATTAGGATATCAGCACTAATCTATTGCGAAGGAAAGTCTGTTTTTAATGGCTTTTTAAAACCTAAACCCTTAAAATAAAAAGAACCCACTGTAAAATGAGAAGGTTTGGGTTTTTTTAATAGAGCTAGAAGCAGAAATGACCACAAACACCACCAGTATGTGTGGGTAAAAATGGGATCCTACTGTAGGCCGATATTTATCATAACTGTTGGACATTTGAGCAGAATCATGCAACAATAAATGCTCTATTTCAATGTATCTCAGGGGTGTCCAAAGTTGGTCCTCAAGGGCAGCTGTCCTGCAGGTCTTTGAGGTTTCCTGCAGTAACTCACCTGCATCAGATTAACGGAGCAACATGTTTGGGCTGAACTTGACAACAAGCTGATGCCAAGATCCATTTCTCTAAAAAAACTTTTAACACCTTCAAGATTAAGGCTCAACTGAAACCGGATCTGGACACCACTGATGTATTGGAGCCAAAGATAACAACAGAGGTGATATACCACAACATGAAATATTAATGTCTCCATAACACACCACATGTTAGAAATCATCTCAGTCTGCTGATGTCTACATGTGAACAGTTTGATGAGGACTGTTTAGGTACAAGATTTTCATGAAACAGAATATTTGTTGGTTCATTACTTCTTCTGGACTATTTTTGTGGTAGAGCATATTATACAATAAATGCTTAAATATTGCATTCAAAAACGTAATAAGGTTAATAATTCAAGTTAACTTAACCTATAAAAGTTATAGTGGATTAGTTTATAGGTTCATTCTGACATCAAACAAAAAATTTAATATCTCCATACTAATGATAAACTCATTTTATGATATAGTTTCTTTTATTGTGGCTGTCTGCCCGATGATGTTCATAAACTATGCACCATATTTCTAGCTTACACATGCAGGTTTGCATGTCATTAAATGCAAGTAGGAAACCTGCTCCTGAGTTCTAAGCCTTTATCATAAATCATTTTCCTTCTCTGCTTGATGCACAGTGAACACAGGGTAATATAGGTGATATATAAGCCATTTTCTGCTGCTTCTCAGTTCATATATCTTCTTTATTTCTCGGTGGTGGACAAGAAATAACCTGTTGACAAAGCTTCACAAACTGCTCACAATAATATCGGGCATCTAAGCTTTGAATTTCCTGCGCCTCAGGGAAAATGTTTGTGACAAAATAAAGATATCAAGATCAATCTCAGTGGGCTTTGCAGAAGTCTGACTTGGCCATATCTGCTGTGTGCTGCTGCTTTGTGATGTGGGTTCTGCTCTCACCAGGATGCAGCGGCTCCAGCCGCCCCATTCGCTGAGCACACAGTCCTCCGGGCAGGGCAGCCTACTCTCCCTGGCCCCCAGCGGCATCTCCTCTGGGTCGCACAGATAGTCCTCCACAGACTCAGATGGACCGTCCACAGTGTTGAGCATGCACCTGTGGGATTATGTAAAAAGAGTTATTGAGTTTGATCCATTTTAGTACTTAGGCTGCTGCGCTCCAAGGATAAAACGTATAGTCAGACATTATTTTAACAGATTAGAACATTGAGCACCTTACAACCGATATGTTGGCTGAGCCTCTAGCCAAAATGAGGTCAGATTCGTTCCACTTCCAACTATGAGTTTATTCAACTTTATAGATTGTATTTAAAATCACTTTATCTTTTGTTAGAGTTGGCAGGAACTCAAATGTGATATTTAAAAGTTGATTTATGCTCTGTTTGGCACTACGGGTCATTTTCATACAGCAAAGATAGAAGCAGGGGTGGAAAGTAACTAATTACATTACTCGTGTTACTGTAATTGAGTAGCTTTTATGTGTACTTATACTTTTTTAAGTACTAATTAAAAAGTGTAATTTTACTTCTACTTAAGTACAGTTTCTTTTAAGTAATGTACTCCAGTACATTTTACATCACAAGTGTTACTAAGAAAAAAAAAAGATAAAATAAAAATAAAAGGGCTGAAACAGAGAAAACGCATTCTGGAAATAAATCACGGGAAGGACAGAGTTCATTGCGAGCAGAGACAGCATTATCAGAGCGATGGCACAAGTCTCGCTCACAGAGGAGGCAGGTGAAGGCGCCGCTGTGGACGACCGCGCACCACAATTCGTTGTTAAAAAGTAACTTTTTACTTTTACTCAAAGTACATTTAAAATGATTAACTTTTTTCTTTGACTTTACTTGTTGTACTTAAGTAAAATTACATCAGAGTATAGTACTTGTACTTGAGTATAATATTTTTGTACTCTTTCCACCTGCAAATCCCCAAACGTCAGTTTTCACCGAAAACCCATGAAAACCGCTCTGTGTCAATCACGCTCACCTCTACAGTTGCCATAGTTACTTGCAAATACATACATCACAGCTTTATCTACAGAGAGGGGCTTTAGAGGTTGAGCTGCAGCTCAGCAGAGAGGGAGGGGAGTGGGTGGGAATCTTCAGGCCCCTCATGGTTAAACAGCGTGATCATAGAATGATTATTGGTTGATTATCACTTTTTTAAACTACTTTTCAGCTTCTGCTCCCTGAGAGGAAATGCGTAACATCGTTTCTCTCTATTCAAAGTTTATGAGGAAAATCGAGTTTGAAAGACTCCCGACTGAGCTGATGAGGCTCACAGAGCAAATCATAGAGAAAGCAGCACCAACACTTTTTCACTGCTGATGAAGTACTTAGCTGATTTTCATTCCATATGCAAAAGAGATGAAGAAAACTGCCTCCCATCATAAACTCTGGCTCATATTCAACATGAATGCCTTAATCTCTAACCGCTTCCAAGCTACAGCCTTTTGAATTCTTGATACCAAAATCTAAAACTTTCTTTGAAAACCTCATGTTGAAGGGTTAATATGTTTAAAGTAAGCTAAAATAAAACCCTTAAGAGATGCTACATGTTATTAACCAAGTTTTAAACGGCTTCAGCCTATACAGCAGTTTTATGGAAGCTTGAATTAGTTTGTGTATGAGATATTTTCTGTGGATACGGAACTGAATCAAATTCCTGATTAAATAACCGAGTCTAAGGGTGGGTGAATAAATAAAATAAATGAATAAAACTGTATTTGGTAAACGGCTGATGTTATTTCTTCAACCCTAACAAAAAAAGGATGGAAAAGTTTCTGCATGTGAAACATAAAGTTCAAACAAAGGGACATGTAGGCTCATGAATACCTGACTTTTCTGATCTGAACACCTTCCCCGCAGTTCTCCTTCAGATCCACATTGCTGACTTTCCACACACTCCAGGGCTCGGCAACCCACACATACTGATTGCAGTCGCTCTGACAAGGCACCACCTCGTATACCTGGGGACAGTAACATCTTTTAACTGGACAGAGCAGATGATCACACATAGCAGACCTAACTTTCTTAAACAGCATGGCTTAAAACTACAGTCATCAGGGCCAAGAACATTTTTTTTTCTAAAAATGGAGTTTGGTCTTGGGCATGCAAGTTTGTCAGCTAACGTTTGCCTAATTTACAGTGATGCTCTGGCTCGGCTCTCTGAGACTTAACTCAGCCAATGAGATTATTTCTGCCCCCAGAGAAGCTCTGCCTGTAGAAATGCAACTCAAGCATGCTTTTGGTCTTTGTTTACAGACGTGTTTGTTTATCTGTAACTGACCCACTAACATGAATGACACATAACATCTGTGAATCCATAAACGGACTGCTGAGCAAAGCAGCTCTTACCTGGGCCTGTGGCAATGAGTCATATCCGGGAAGTGTCGCAGTGGATTAAAAAGGAGACAGATGGATTAATGAGCATATGCCAGCTGTTCATATGGAGCAGAACCTCTGATTAATGCAACATTTGAGAGGACATCACCAGAAAAGCCTGTGGCACAAAATACTAGTCTGAACTTGACGCTGAAAAGCACTTCATTTCTCCAAATAAAGAATCTCGTAAGGAGTCGCATGTTGGATTGTATCCTTTTAAAACATGTAAATGGATATAATCCATTTACTTTTCTGCAGGTAAAGGAACATTTTTTAGTTCATGAGTAATTCCTCTATGGTGTTGAAAATAAGTCATTCTCATGATAAGACATTCAGTAGCACAGCTCAGGGTTGGATATCTCATCGGTACCTGGTTGATGTGGTCCAGTTTTGGGCACGGCCGGCCTCCGTTGTAGGGTTTTTCCCGTAGCCATTTAGAGCGAACTTTCACCCCGCTTCCACAAGACTTGCTGCAACGCGACCAGTTGGACCACTCGCTGAGTTTACAGTCCGATGGGCAGGGGATGATGCACGCCTCCTCAATGTAGCCTAAAGGGACGACAAAGACGGTGTTTGTATAAAAGAAAAAGATCTTTGTCTTGCCTTTAAATCAAAGGTAATGGGCATGGAAGTAAAACATGACTACGTAAGAGGAAAAAAAAAAGACTCCTATTTCTAAGATTTTTTCACCCAACTCCTGGACCCCATGCTATTTGGCTTTTTCTTATTATTACAGAAGAAAATTGTATTTCAAAAAAGCTTTGAAACAAAAAACCTTTGTTCTGTCTTTTCATCCAAGCAGCAGGATATCAGCCTCACATGGTGGGATCACATACTTTAAAAAAGAATATCATTGTCTTGAATCTTGAAGCCTCTTCATCAAAGCTAAAAAAGCATCTGTCTTGACCCTTAAAAAACGTTGTTATAAATGGAAAACAAAATCCAGCTGAACAAGCTGTGTGAAGTATATAATAATTCATGTTCTATTCTAAATTAATTTCTTGATTCCAAGTCTATTTTTGACCAAAAATAAGGTCTGTATTCCATTTCTGATTGGTTATGTGAATCTAAAAAACTAAAGCAGCCGTTTTGTCCCTGAACAGAGTTCGTTAGTTTGACAATTTTCTGCAAATCACTTAGTCATGAGTCAGTGGACAGGGTGGATTTTCTGATTTAATTATTTTAGGTTTCTCCACATCTGGGTAAACATAGACCCAGGTTACAGGCAAATTTACGACAGCAGCTGACAGGAGGAGAGACTGAACAGGCTGGCTCTGGCCTGGGGTGTCATGTTCACACAGCTGAGGTGTGAAGTTGGAGTTCCACCACATGCAGGACACACCGAGCCACAGTTTAACAACAGGCCCTCCATCTGAAGCGTATGAGGAGCGCTTTCCCAGGTCTTCCTGCCTGACGTTGTTAGAACATGTATACAGTGGGGGTGGGAGAAAAAAAATGTTCCTTTAAATATCACAATTTTTGTTTAATTATTTAAATTTTTTGGTGTTAAAAAAAAAGTTTTTTTCTCAAAGATTTTCAAAAAAAGTGTTTTATTTTTTTAAAGTAATAATAAAATAAATAAATAATCAAAAGTAAAATCTATCGTTCCAGAAAATATTTTTTTATTCCTTTACCTGTCTTGTCTGGCATTATAGCAAGCAAAGTGATGGTCTGGTGACTGTTGTGTGTTTTTTCTAATCTAAATAAAAAAAAACAAAATAAAATAAAATAAAATAAAAAGATTTTTTTCCTTGTCTTGCCAGGCATATTAGCTGAACAACAATGGTCACTGCAGTTGCCTCTATAGTCCTCTTTAAGCAGACCTTATATATGTATCGTTGTTAACTTGTGAAATATTCACGTTACTAACTGACAAGTAGGGCAGATATAGTTTCCCCAGAAGTAAATAGTCTGTTTATTGAAATACAGTATTGAACAGCTGCTGCTGGTGGTTGAAGACTAGAGGGGAAAAAGCCTTCTCAGTAGCGGCACCGAAATTGTGAAACAGCCTCCCTCTCTCATTGAGATCTGCCCAAAATATAGATCTTTTTAAATCCATCTTAAAGACCGACCTGTTCTCCGTGGTTTTTAAGACCAGGTGATCAGTTCCTCAGCCCTGTTGTTCATTTCATTTCACTCTGATTTTGTTGTTGTTGTTTTATGCCTTTATGATTTTAATTAGTATATAATCATTTTATTGCTTTTATACTTTGATGCTATTTTAAATATTTTATGTAGTATATAAGTACTGGTTTTTTTAATGTATTATATTGGAAAGCACTTTGGTCAGCGGATGCTGTTTTTATGTGCTACATAAATAAATTGAATTGAATTGAAAAAAAAGATAGAGCTTGCGCTATGCTCCTTTAAAAAAAAACCTCATCCATCTGTTTAGCCTTGTGATGCCTAACAAATGGAGGTTAAAGCAGCAAGAAAAAAATCCATTCAAAAATACAAAACTGAATCATTCATTTTCATAAGTGTTCAGACCCTTTAATTAAAATCTTGTTGAAGAACACTTGGCAGCCGCTGCAGCCTCTGATCTTCTTGGGAAAGACCCTGTATGCTTGGCACACCTTTGCTTTGAATGTTACTTTCATTCTTCTTGGTAGAAATGATCAAACTCAACCTGGTTGGATACAGAGTATCGGTACTCGACCAATCAGGGATTAAAAACATCACAGGGTTCATTTTCTAGTTTAAATGTAAACCATTCATCATGGTTTATTATGAGGACAAAAGATAAAGAACAGAAGAACAATTCACTGAAGGTGGGTGCAGAACTGGCTCTGGGAATGAAGAGGACAGACGAGGTGACGACAAGGATACGGTGATGAAAGCAAGGAGTAAGCTACATGTACAGCATCAAGTAACAGAACCCAGATCTGCAACACGGACGAGAAATAAAACTAGACAGAAAGCACAAGGAGTACAAATCACACAAAATAAAACAGAAAATAGAGAAAATAATCAATGAAATGAGACAGGAGCTTTGCAGAAACAAAGCAACCAAGGAAGCACTGCTCTGCCTGAGATTTGTTTAACCTGTAGCGAGCCAGTTCTGTTCAAAAGGAAACTTCGTGTTTGCTGCAAAGTCCAATACATTTCCATCATGCGTGCCAGAGCAGTGCTGATGTATGCTGCAGCAGGCTACATCAGTAAAATTACACCATCCAGTCAAGAACTAACAAAGCATGCTGACACTAGCTAATACTAGCTGATGCTAATGTTCACATCCATTTCCCTGTGATAAGCGAATAATTGTTTCAGAAGTTAACAAGTGATTAGGTTTAACAAGGAATTCAATTTCTCCAACTTCTATTATGAAGTTTGTCCAACATCACAGTTTTGGGTCAAATTTACTTAAATTATGTCAAATAAATAATGTGAATCGCGCAATTTCATGGAAAGTTAATCTCGAAAATAAAAGTTGCTCCAAATGACATGTTTGATTTATCCAAAAATACCAATATTTATGTTGCAGTTGATAATTTAGGGTGAATGGAACATGTTTTAATTGTGTACTTCCACATTTCATATCAGTTTCTAAATAGATATAAATAGATTTATTTACATTTATTACTAAATGTTTTGAGAAAATATGACTTTTGATTTGAGCTAATTTAATTAATTAAAGGGAATAAACCTTTTTAGAAATGTAGGCCGAGGTTATTAAATTGATTTGGTTTTTACAATTCCCTTGATTTAAAATTAATTGAATCAACAAAAACAAGTTCTTAGCAACAAAAAACATGGGATTCATTTGAAAAAGTACTTTAAATAAAATACAGCCCCAAAACTCTTTTTTTTAACTGTTTAATACTTATCAAATATCTGCAGAGCTTGGAAAGTTATTAGTAAAAGATAATCAGGAATCTCATTTTCCATGCAGCTTGCCTTTTAAATGCTTGCATGCAAGTAACATTGTGCTTCAACTCAAATCATTGCATTTTTAAACTGATTTTACTTTCATTAGTAATGTTTTTCTTTTTTAATCAGTGCTATTGTATTTTGTGTGTGAATACAAATGAACCTTTACGAGGTAAATAATACTAAATTGACTTTAAACATAGGAGGATAATTCAGTTTACCTTGATATTCACCTTGATCACTGTTCTAGGCTGATTTATTTGGTCTTACTGGAGCATTTGTTATAGTTTGGTCTTTTGTAAGCTTGTGAGCTGCCATCATCATGTCTGAATGAATGAAACAATGGTTAGCATTTGGTTCACTCCTTATGTGCTGCTGGGCATTTAGATTTTCTTTTTTATACAGTATGAGAGTCATTCTGGGGTCTTTTAGCCAACTTTCAGCAGGCTGTCATGAATGTTTATAGTGAAGAATGGCTTTTCTCTGCATTCATTCCTGAGAGCTTTGGTAGATGAACATGAGCTTCACGCGTCATCTCTTGATAAATGTGGATGAACTGTGAAAACTTTGGCTTCAGTTCTGGATGTTGTGGTGACAGAGCTCAGGTCAGCAGGCAGAAATAAAAACACCCTCAGCATCCTTGGATCCTTTCCTGAATCAATTGAATTCAACTTTATGAAAATTGTTGGGAAACATCAAAATTTGAGCAGCTGTTGAGGGAGCTGCTGACTTAAAATGTTTACAATTGAAACAGAAAATAGGACACTGAGAAATAAAACTCTATGTACATAATAGTGCAAATATATGTATATATGTATCAAGGGCTGGCTTATTACGGGTTTTAGCTGATCTTAATGTGAATTTGAGTTGTTCAGTGATGATGTTGCATTGGAAAAAAAGCTGTCTGGAAGGTAACATGTCTGTGAGACCTGTAGCGCCATGCTGAGGGCAAACAGGTGGTTACTGTGATGATGTTCACAGCTCTGCTGAGGTAGCAAGAGCTGGCTGACTTAACCTGTCTGACTAAAATCATACTGAAAGCATTTTATTGTAACAAACACCAACAAAGGTGATACCTTGTACATATATCTAAGTTTTATGTATTTCCAAGTTAATCCACTTGGACACACAATAAACTCACCTCCTTCATCCTGCATCTATCGATTGCTTGAAAAAAGCTTTCTCATGCTTATGTGTCATGCTCACAGGCAGGAGTTGTTTTAATATTGGGATGTTATAAAGGTCAGGAAAGGAATAAACCAATCACAGTCTGGTTTCAGGTTTATAGCTCCACAAAACCCCATCACCACAACAGACAAGATATCACAGAAGCAATCACTCTGACAGAATGGCATCCTGTCATCATCTGCATCATCATCTGGGAAGCTTTTATGATTTGGTGAGCAAGCTTGGCTGGAAACAGTCACATCGCATACAGACCAGTGCTGGCAAACATGTTCAAAAGCACAGCGAGCGGGATTGCTGGAGCTTAACCATGGGGCTAAACCAGGCTCAGCTGGAGAGGACAGTTGAAGGGTGATCTTCCTCTCCTCTCTGCTGGTCCGAAACTCAGCTGGATGACTCCCTGGAACTAACATGATCAGAGACTAAAATACGTTTTAAATCCAGTAAGAACTCAAGTACAGGAAGAACTTTGACTACAAATAAATTCCCATATAGTCCAATTTGTGCACACACGACTACTTACACACAGACACGTGTCTGCCTGGCATCCTTACACACTGACGCAAGGAGAGTCCACCTCAGCATCTCTACATTCAGATTGTGCTGACTTCAGCATGGCCTCTGAAATAGCTCCTATAACCTCCCTTCACTCAAGCCAATTCCATATCCATACCTCCACACCTTCTGGAATACAAATGCAGCAAGTAAGGTGTCTTTTCTCCTCAAGAAGGCATTTAGTCTGAGTCCAGGCACGAAATCACTCAGGATGCCTTCAGAAACCAACTCGCAGCCTGACACAAGTCCCCTCTGTCGCTCCCCAGGGCAGTTGTCACCGCTGTAAGAAGCTTCTTTAACGGCCGGATAGCCAATTTCATCAGATAATGAGAGCAGTTTTACTGCCAGTACCCTTAAACCTCCTGATGATAATAAGGACACGCACAAAACTGCTTCCAGATGAAGACAAGCTGCACAGACACAGCGAAAGTCTCCGGCCATCAAGTAGCACAGGCTTGGATCTCTTTCATTTTAATAAGAACTGTATTTTACCATCATTGACAACATGTTAATATAAGAAGTGAGCATATCCAAAATTCCCTGCTTTTTTTATTCCCAAGAAATAATTGGCATTGTAAGAGGCAAAAATGATGCAAAGTTGAAGACATCAACCGATACTGTGCAGAAAATTGACCAACGCTCCATAAATCTCCTCATACCTCATTCAGAAAATGTTTCAACTCATTAATTTAGGACACATTCACATCAGGATAATGGCTGAAGAACACAAAGTATTGCACCTTTGGTTTGCTTCGCTTTCATACTGCTCTTTATCAAGTGGATCACATCACCGGGATGTCCACTTGGGTCACAGTCTGGTTGGAATATGAGGCGATATTTCACTAGACGACCACTAACCAAGAAATAAAAGCAGGAGAAGGAAGAAAACCCTGCTCGTTCATTGGCCTGGACTAAAAAAAAACTTGTTCACCGGAAGTACAGAAACATTCAATTCATGTTTCAATCTTGGGGTTTCTGTTTTTACATTAGTGTTCCAACCTTACAGGGTTTCCACCAGAATCTGTCCGGTATGAGCAGCAGGAGAGACAGCGAGTTACCCGGCGTGTTGCTCTATGACACATCCTCTAGATGCTTTCACACTGCATAGCTGAACCGAGACCCCTCCAGTCTTCAAGTGGACCAAAGTTGGCTTCTTTGGTCTTCATGCCGATGCAAACTGCACCAAACGAGCTGCACTACCCATGGAAGCAGACCAAGCAGCGCCTGTTTAAATGCACCACTTAGAATAAACTTAAATGATTACTGCTCTTTAATTCTGCATTAGTGTAAAGAAACTATGGACACCAGGGCTTTAAAGAAGTCTTACAGTACATAACTTTCTGGCCTCAAAACTTTGTGTTTCGGACTTTTATGGCACGTTTTGATGGCACGTCGACATGGATTATGCACATTCCTGGAGCTGTAGTTGCCCTGTAGGCTAAGAAATCCCACTTCACAACTTTTGTTTGCAGCCTGGGGCATCATGTGACAACTGTGGTTGGCTTTACTGTACCGCATCACATGAAAGCAGCTTGATATCACAGAAACACTGTATATAAAAGATTTCTTTAACATCTCACATGCAGTTACCATGGAAACAAAGTCACTAGAAAATCAATAATAGCTTAAAGAGCAACTTCAGTGTTCTTTTTAACAGCAGACAGTCCTCCTCTGAGGTCTTACAGTGACTTTTGGTAAATCTCCTGGGTTTAAGAATAACTGGTTGCTGTTTCAAGGTTTCAAATCAAAGAAAAACACTGTGCTTCCAAAATAACGCACAGCTTTGAAGTCACGCAAGGCATTACGTAGCAGGAGGGAGAGTTCATCAGCTGTTTTCACAATGGCTCGGCTGCAGTGCGGTCAAGGAGATTCCTATTTTTTAGAAAAATGGTAAACCCTTGTGTCAGTGGGGGTTGCTCAAACTCCAGTTTGCCTGGAAATCCTAAACACAGATTTCCAGCACAGAAAAAATTAGGTTCCCCTCCTGATGCATCACTTCCAGACCATCACAGGGGGCGCTGTTTTTAGGCGGAGGATGAGGGAAGCCACACAGGGGCAGTAGTGCCATCTTTATTGTGAATAATGACACATATTTGTTTATTTTACACTTGTTACAATACAAATGCTTCGACATGGGTTAAAATGAAAGAGGCTCTTTAAATGTAACCTTTATTTAACCAGGTAAGTCATTTTAAATGGTGCAATATTTGTTTTTATCTGCTTGTCTCTCTAAACAAAGAAAAAAGAAAAGGCAAAAAAAAAATGTTTGAAATAAGTTGGAAAGAGCAGAACCAATGTAAGATATTGTATTAGTTCCTGTTTATTATTTACCGGTAGTTCTTACAGGATTTTGTCAGAGTTTCAGGTAGCACCAGAAAATATGGCTAAGATGAGGAAAATATAGCCTACGTTTGTGTTGCTCCACACTGCAAAACAGCGATCCAGCCTCTGAAACGTATGGCAGGAGTCGTCACGATGAAGCAGATCGCTTTGGACAGAAATATATGAAACATGTAATTCATCTTCTACAGTGAGCGGTAAAGAAGCCTCCTACTTTCCATGGCTGCAGCATGCGAGCCTCCATCTGTAATGTGATTGTTTCCCGTATTTGTAATACATCAACCTGAAATCAAAGCTAACATGAGACAAAAGAGCATAAATGGAAATAGATGACGTTGAAGACTGGCTTTTAAGCCTGCCGCGTTGTCCTGAGAAGGTTTACAGGAACATTTAATTATCCGGCACCACTGCCTGTTTTTTTTTAACCTGTTATAGCTGCTGCACCACAATCTCTGGAGCTCTGTGGGAAATATTTCCACAGAATTGCATGCACAGGTTTCAAATTCCATATAAAAAGGAGTCACTATAATCCAGAAGGACTCCTTCATGCTCTCTGCCACCCTTATCTCATGCTGACTCTATTCTAAAAAAACTGACAGCATCCTGTTGCCATATTAAGCTCAATTATATGGAGCAAGCTCGAGTGTGTTCCTCCTGTTACTACATTTGTTGGTCGTCATACACCAACAAATCTTTTCGCTGCAGTAGTGCTCCCGTTCATAGGTCATTGCTGGGTTCTTGCCCTCAAGCTTCATCCTTTATGGCTTTCTAAAGTGGCTGCTTCCCTTCCTCCTTTAACAAATCCACCAAGATAAAGCCAAGCACCCCTGAGCCTTCCGCCAATATTGAGTTGCAGGGAAGGTTACAGCATTATGGGTTCTTTATGGTCATGAAGATAAGAAATATGAGCACTCTCAAAAATGTGGCACATAGCTCTATTCATTACTAGATTCCCAACTGTTACACTTCACCTGGAACAATTTTATGATGTATTAAAATATATTGTTGTGCATTTATTATATTATGTTGATACAGTTTTTGATAAGATTAAAAAATATATATGCTCTTTGTACATCATTTTCTCGCCGTAGAATCACACATAGGTTGAGTATGTCAGCATCTTGCCCGAGGATGCTTTGACACATAAAGGGACTGAGAACCAGTTACTGACCTTTTAGTTGAAGGACAATCAGGCCGTGTGATGAACCAGAGAGGAGGTGCTGCTGCTGAGACGTCTTCAGAGGTGATTTGGATGCTAAGAAGTCTGAGATTAGGTTTCTGAATGGGCTTAGATTTAAGAACAACTATCTGGGTGTTTTTCACCACTTTCATTGTGTCTAAGATGTAAAATTAAGACCCCAGCTGATGCAAATTCACAACCATATCAGGTAATTTATCAGCTATGAATCAGCTTTTATAAAGCCCAGCTCTGGGAACATTACAGTAATTAACACAATCAGGCTAGTAAATAAATTCTGTCACTTTGCTTCAGGTTATGTGTTATTTCGCACCAATAAGTTGCGTGGGATGTCACATATCATAAGAGAAAATGTAGCCAAAGTGAGACGTCTGCTGTGTTTGTGCATGCTACTATAGCCTGGGTGTGCAGCAGTGATAAATAGACCCACTCTACAAAGAGGACAGACTGATTTCTTCTTCCTGATGGTGGCAAATGACTCAGTGGTGGATTACAACTGTTATATGAAACATGTAAAATAAGTGTTGTTACACGTTTACTTGCATTGAAGGCATTTAAAGTGTTAACGGGACATTATGACATTAAATTCCACAGGGCAAGAGACTGCTGATCAATATCTTCCATCAGCTGTTAACAGTCTGAGTCCAACTGATTGGATCCATCTAAGTCTCAAGCTGCCTTGGTCTTCACTTAACCTTGATTATATTGAACTTAACCTGTTAATTGGACCTTGTTTCTGACTGCAGTGACTGCAGGGACTTAATACAACAATCAATGTGGGATTTGGAGATGTTCCCTTTTTGTGCTGCAGATTGCAGCAACCCTGCTGCCGAGCTTTCTACAAAAACAAACAATATCCAAACTCATGTTTCAAACGCTTTAAGTTGCAATCTTCTTTTTTTTTGTCACAGTTCTGAATCGGTTTCTCCGTGAAATTGTGAAGAAATTTTATTGTTACCCTTCCTTTAACAGAAATATCATAGAGGAGCCAGGCAATCCAAACATCTTGTATCAACATGTAGTTTTAGTGATAAACTCAATTTATCTGTTGTGGAAAGGGATAGCAGTGGCACAGTTAGGCTGATTGACACCGCAGCAGGAGCACTCCTCCTATACCAGGATTAAGATGATGGTGGTTGCAATGGGGAGGGAGGGAGAAACGGAGAGAAATAAAGAGATTTGATGATAGCTTTGAGATTTGCATGAACAATCGTGTTTTTTGTTTTGTTTTTGCGAGCACCTCAAGGAACATTTCCTTTTATTTCTTAACTCGATTGTGTCAGAGGATGAATGCATGGATGCAAGCACGCACTCATAAACATTCCCACAGGTGTAAAAATCCACAGGAAGCACCAGCGCACAGAAAAAGACACAAGAGCACATCTTTAAGAAGTGCTCCTGTCACACCCACACTCAGATTAACTGACGCATAGCTGAATCTGTGACTCACACAAGGAGACTAAAACCATGTTTGTGTATGCGCGGCACTGATGTATTCATTTCAACATCTCCCGCATTCTATTTCACAGCAATTTCACAACGCGTTTTCGAGCCGGGGAATTTTTGCTTGAAGTATTTTGGATCTAAGATAAGACCCTACGACGAGGACACAAATGATTCTGACAGGAGTGCGCCACAAAAAGGCCCACTTAAGTGAAATTCATGATTCAAAATGCATCCCCAACCTTTATGGGAGGGGCTTTTTTACATATGTGCACAAACAAATTTTCAAGCTTCAGATGAATATTTAACAGACTGCGAGTTACTCTCGCATCTGCAACCTATCGTACAGTACGTCTCACCTGAAAGCAGGAAATGAAAACAGAAGAAGAGAAAAATCTGATTTGCTTTACGTTGTAGTACAAGTCAAGACTTTGAAGCAGCCTGTTGGGGGCTACGTCCAACCTCGAGGGTGGCATAAACCAAAGTACGTGCAAAGCAACTTCGGAGAGTTGCTTTAAAACACTTTTATGTGTACAAGAAGGGAAAATAACCAGAATAAGTCACCCTGAATTGTGGAGTTAGGTTTCATTTTCATTTTATTTGCATAAGAGATATTTTTTCTTAGTTTGAAAGTTTAATAAAAACAAAATAGAAAAATATTATATATATTCTGAAGTGTATTAGCATGTAATTGGCTAACTTCTAGATATGCATCTGATATCTAATCAGCCAACTGTGCTGCCTTCATCTTTACTGGATGCCAGACTCTGCACAACAACTCAGGCTCTTTATTTAAATTTCATAAAAATGGTGAGATGAAAACGTGGGACTGCAGATTTTTTGGGCAACTCACCCACTCAGAGATCTGTAGTTCCAGCCAGCATGTGGACATGGAGCCGGTAACTGTAATAAACATGCTGAAAAACGGCTCCCTGGGGAATCAGCATCACAATGATTATGCTCTGATACATGGATGCTTAATAGTCAAGGGCACAACATAGACATGCTAGCTTAAGCCCACTAGGGTCCCCCACATTGGATCAACCAAGGTGGGCTCCCTATGTGGGTTCCAGCTGCTTCTGTAAAGGTAAATGTGGGTTCAGAATGGGCAACATAGATGGGAGTCATTTGGTTTTGACAAAGGAATGTGGGTCCACATCCTGCATAGAACCCGCATGAGATCCATTTATCAGCCTGGTTATTATCCAGTTAGGCCCTATACATACATACTAATGGTGGATGCAGGCATTGGAGGGAAACATGACTCTTAAAATGTCCAGTAATGTGTGAAAGATATGATGCCTTTAAATAACTTATCCCACAGCTGGAAAGTTGTCTTTTAATTTGTCCTGTGCGGTCTGACTGAAAACAACTCTATCCCAGTTGAACGGTCAGTGAGATTTATTTCAACCAGCATCTCAGGGCAGAGATTTCCACGGATTCTGTCATGATTCTGAAAAACAAATCTCATAAACTGAAGAAATTATTTGCTGATTAATAGGGATGAGAATTCAATTAAATGATCTTATTTGATCATTGGGAGAATTAACGATCATTTTCTGATTTTAAATCATGAATATCTTTTTATTCAAATTTAGTATAGACTACATAAAAATGATGTGAAAGTAAAAACTGTGTATTATTATTACAAGGTGAACGACTCCTTCAGTGGTCATACAGGAAAAACACATACATTCTTTAGCATCAGTCTACAGATGCATTAGTCTTATTGATTTAAAAAAAACGTCATCCATGAAATTCTTAACAAGGGATTAACCGATCGTTGATTAACAAAGCCCATCCGTACTGATTAACGTATTTTATTAAATTATCTTGTCTGTCTGGCTACAACAGAAATAATGTACTGTATCGCCATCTTGTTCTGTTCAGCGTTAGCCTTCGACTTTCAGTTTTTTTGCATTTTGCTTTTCATGTTCTTTCTGTTTTTAGTTATTATCATGAAGTACAGTATTACTGATTTATTCCTGGTCAGTGTTCATTCAGATTCTGCCCTGTTCTTGAATCATATACGGTGACAAGCTCCCTTTAGTCATTATTTCCCCTTTTATGAACATACATTAGACTACTTTTGTCCCAGATTATCACAACGGCTCTACCACAAGAGCAAAAACTGCACATTATCACGTCCTTTATGGGAGAATGAAACTCTAAAACAAGCAAAGGCTGCATATAGAGTTCATAAACTCCTAAAAGTAAAAAGGTTTATTTTCCTATGACCGTGCTGATTAGATTCAGTTGCCCCAAAACTCTGGTTTCTGGTTTATACTTTAGCCATGTCTTTAAAAAAAAAAGAAGAAAAAATCCTGATAAAGAGGCTTCTTCCTCTTCTGGATGTGGTGAAAACTGCAGGAAATGTCCGCTGGCTTTGCCCACGGTTGGCATGGAATTACTGAGAAGGCAGCAGAGAAGAGCAGCGAAGAGCTCAAGTGTTGTCAGCTGCTAATAATTCAGTGTGAGTCCGAAACATGCCCAGTTACTTTAGCAAGTAATATTAGTTTATCCAGAAGGTGCAAATACACTGCGACGCGCTCTTTGTGACGTAATCTCAAACACTGAAGCAACTCCTGAGATGAGAATCAGTTTTTACTGGTAGAGTTCAGATTGAGCAAACGAGAAAAGATTGTTTGTTTTTGTTCAGGATAAATGCAATAAAAGGTGAAGTTGCTGAAACATTTTCGGTCTAACCATAGAAACACAGATTTCATTTAAAATTGTTGAACATAAACGACTGGACTCACCGTGACTGTTGCAGCGCAACGTCTCCACCAGCCGGTTGTCCTGGTTGTAGCACGCCATGGCCTGGTAGCGGTAGCCCTGTCCGCACTCCTTGATGTCTCTTTTGACCTTCACCCCGGTGGCGCTCTCCGCCCGGGCTTCCTCGGGGAGGATGCAGTCAGACCACTTCCCCACCGGCTGGGCGTTGTACTTGTCGCAGGGGCAGTACTGCGTCTCACTCAGAGGGTACATCTGTGTGTTCTTGCACTTGTCTTTCTTTTTGCTTCTCCCTAAGGAGTGAAGATAGACTCAAGATTGGCAAAGTCATCTTCAGATCTTAAATGGCTGAGTTTTACAATGAATTCTGATGCTTTGGTGAAAGAGAAAAAAAAAGGGCTGATGATAGTTGAAAACATTTTTACCGAAACTACTTGATGCTGAGCGGGGTTAATGACAGATCACTGTGCAGAGAAACTTTTTTTTTCCTGTCATCAGGAGCTGTTTCACATGCAAATGAGGAGATGCTTCCAAGAAAATTTCTTCTGACTACCTAAAATATATTTATATATATAAAACGTAGTGTTTTATTTCTTTATTTAGTCCTTAAAAATTATTTCTCTGGATTTTCCTGGATCAGAGCTGCTGTTTAATTGTTTCCAGCAGCAACCTGTAATTTGTCTCAGAAAGCAGCAAAGGAGGATATTACATGCTCTTTGAAATGCTCCACTTTAAGAGAGAAAAAAGTTTTTCTAGTTTTTTATTCTCTCTATAAAGCCAAACTTATATTTGAGACATTCTTGTTTCTGAGACATTTTCCATCACTTTGCTTTGCTCAAAACCCCACAGTATTCAACATGATACCTGTCTTCATCCCCCTGATAGATACCAGGAAGGAGCAGACTAAACTACAATAATGTCCTAAAACAAACATTATTTTCCCCCATATTTACTTAAAAGGGGAAATAAGGTCTTCAGATCAAACTTTTCATTATCAGCTGTGTTGCGAGATTCTGGATAAAAGCCACATATTTATCTTGTGCATTAATACACAATAACTATTTGTTTATTTATTTTCTTCTTGTGTTTTTTGTTTCTTTTTTCCATCCTTTTTTTCTTGTCACTATATATCACAGGTGTCAAAAGTAGTTCCAGAAAGGGCCATGTGGCCGCAGGTTTTCATTCCAACCAAGCAGCAGCACACCAGACTTCACTCATCTCATCAAGTGAATCCTGTCTTAACATGAAGACTTGATGAGATGAGTGAAGTCTGGTGTGCTGCTGCATGGTTGGAATGAAAACCTGCAGCCACACGGCCCTTTCTGGAAACTAACCCCTGATCTAAACTGTCCTGCTGTGATCAGTATAAATCATTTCCTGTTTGTTAGGGCACATTCATGAAAACAACAATGACGTCAGAGAACGCACGGCATGCATCCTGGACAGATGAATGCCTGGAAAACTTCTGTAGACACCTAAAGGGTAAGCAATCCATCACAGAGTTCCACACTACTGTTCCTGAGATACTGATGATGATATGAGCCGTAGCTCATATTATCATCTTTAAGTTTGACTTTTCAGGGTCAAACCAGAAATTGCACATGCTCTCCTTTAGAAGCAAAAACTTGAAGCAGTTGCTTCCTGTATGCTGACTTCCTGTATACTGACTAGGGGCCTTTTCACATGGCGTTCCACCCGTGCTCGAGCACAGATCAATTCTTTGTGAACGCAATCCGGGCTGTGCCGGACGTGACATGTGGGCTACAAGCGGAACTGATCAAAGCAACCCCCGACCCTACCGGCAGGTTTAGCATTAGCAACGCCATTAGCTTCACTGTAAACAAACGTTGCGATCGCGAGCGCAAAGCGATTACTGTGGAGTGATTTTAAACGGCGAAAACGTAAAATATGACTGCCTGGCTTGCATCCATAGTGGAGAAGAAAACACTAAGTAACAAGACAAGTTCGCTAAGTTATTGATATACTGAGGTGAAGAGTAAGGGTTTGCTTCTTCCTCGGTTGTTCGCTATCAGTGAAGTTTCCTCAACACTGCCACCTAGTGTTCTGGCGCCGACATTACCAAGCGTGCACGAGCCTGGTTCAAGCACTGGCATGTGAACACAACTCAGGAATGATCGATCCCGGGCCCGGCATGGGCCCGAGCACGCCATGTGAAAAGGCCCTAGGAAGTATCTAAATAATTACAACAAACAAAATCAAATTTTATCATTTACCCTTCGACCCCTACTGTTATAATTTTTTCACTCTTTCAACCTCTGAAGCGAATGAGCAGAATCTTCCTGCGGCTCCAGATGTTACCAGAGCAGCAGATTACACATCGTGGTTTTCTTCCCCAGATCCATTGCTGCATGTTCGGCTAAAAGTGAAGCTACTTCATTGATGCACAAGTTGTTCTACAAGGCAGTGCGATGCAGTCGCAGGCAGAGGGGAGCCCACAAATCATTACTGCAAATAGCCGGGACCAAAGGTGCTGCCGGAGCTACGAGCTAAATGATTTGTTACTGAGAGACATTTTTATCAACGTGTCAGCGTGTCAGATAAACATGTTTTTGTTACATGGAGGCATGAGCAACGGGTGATTTCACTTATTGATCTTCAAGGCTTGCGTGTGTGTGTTAGAATGTGTCTCTTGGGAAAGGTTACTATAAAGGGTAATTTTGGATTTATTCCAAACAACTTTCTCCTAGAAGATATTTTGACACCTGCCTTATGAAATATTCTACATTGATATTATTTTCCCATATAACACGTTCGCTCACATCAGCCAGATCTCCTGCTGGTATCAGCACCAAGCCGGGCTTGTTTTGTATATAAACTGTCTGAAACCATGGCAACCATGGTGTGAACTTGAGCTAAATAAGAGCTGGTCCTTTAGGCTTTTTCTGTCTTTATTGGTGTTGACTTCCACCTTATGAAGAATGTATTAAATCCATACAGTAGGTATCTTTAATATCAGCACCAATACACAATCACTGGCTAGGTTTTTTCAGAAGTGTAACTCATGAATATAAAATAGTTCAGTGGATGCTCCTTTGAAGTTTAAACTGCATGCATTTATTTCTCAGAAAAGACCTTTTAATAAAATAAAGGAGTGACTCCTTTAATGACCGTTTTAATAAAATATGCTATGTTAGGATGTGTTAGGAAGTGTTATGGCAGGTGAACCACATAAACATTTATGGGAAGGAAAAGCTGATAATAATAATAATAATAATAAACTTTATTTATATAGCACTTTTCATACAGAAAGTGTAACACAAAGTGCTTCACAAAAACAATTATTAATGATCAATCAGGATCTCCATCTGGTTAGGTAATCCATAAAGAAATGAGTGTGTGGTGATGTATTTCCGCTTAATTAAATAAACCTTTAGTTCAGTTGCTTATTAACACAAGAAACTTCTGGCAATCCCGTGGCAGCAACTCAACACATTTAATCATGTAAACATGGTGAAAGCGATATCCTGAAGATGAGGAATGAGGGAGATTTAACCCTTTAAAGCCAAAACCTGGAAAAAATGGGGAGAAAAGTCTAATATTCAGTCTGAATTCATTCATTAGCTCTTTAACAAAATGTGGGGAAAAAATTATATATTTGCCATTTATCCATTAGGGAGCACAAAACAAGTATCAGATTGTGTAAAATGTCTCAGAAACTCAGATAGTTTGGCTTTATAAGTGACTTTAAACGCATCTGAGGTCAGAGGAAACTGGGCAGACTGGTTCCTGATGATGAAAAGACGACAGGAAGTCCAATAAGCTCTGGTTCCAACCAAGGTCTGCAGAATTGCTTCTCTGAACACAGAGTCTATGTAAATGCGCGTCAAGGCGCAGCGAGCAGTTGAGCAGCGCGTTTTGGGCGTTTGAGCGTCGGCTGCTCTCGCTGCTCTCGCCGCGCGTCAAGAGCAGCCGCTGCTCGAGTTGGAAAATCTGAACTTTCGCTGCTTGACGCGGAGCGTCAACCAATCAGC